>BTPG01000003.1:141447296-141629796 GCA_036245525.1 Semisulcospira habei
TCTGTACGGCGGACATATGTTCATGTCGGCACCTCTGAAAAGTTGTTGTCATATTCGGGGTTTTGTACAGCCCGTAAAGTTCATCATCATCATCATCATCAGTCCCTTGCCCGAACTGGGCGTTGGGGGGACTGAAAGGCAGCAGCAACAGACAGTGCTCTCCACTGAGTTCTATTTTGGGCGGTGGCAAGCAAGTCTGGCATCTCGAGTTCAGTCCATTCTTTTATGTTTGCGACCCAACTCTTTCTCTGACGACCTCGCCGACGACTTCCTTCGAGAGTGCCTTGGAGGATAGTCTTGGACAAGGTGTTGTGTCGGGTCACGTGGCCAAACCAAGCAAGCTTGCGCCGTTTCACGGTTGCCAGAAGGGGTTCATGTGGGCCCACCAGGGAAGTGACGATGCTCCGTACATATTCGTTGGTCTTGTGCTCGCGGTACGAGATGCGGAGCAACTTCCTCAGGCACTTGTTCTCAAAGGCTTGGATTTTCTTTTCTGAGTCTGCAAGCAGTGTCCAAGTCTCACAGCCGTAGAGTAGAATAGACACTACGAGGGACTTGTAAAGCCTGTACTTGATGGTGAAGCTGATGGAGTTACTTCGCCATATCCTGTCCAGCCTGGCCATTGCGGATGTTGCTGTACCTATCCTGATACGGATCTCTGCTACGCAACTACCGTCTTTGGACAGGGTGGCTCCCAAGTACTTGAAGCTATTGACCTCTTCTAGCTTCTGGCCGTTCATGTGAATGTTGCTGCTGCTGTCGCTTGTGGTGTTGATCATCACTTTGCTTTTATCCGTACTGATCTCCATGCCATAAGACCCTGCGCTACTTGAAAGTTTGTCTGTCAGGTTTTGGAGCTCACTATTGCTGCCTGCCATGAGGTCAATATCGTCTGCGAATCGAAGATTGCACAGGGATCTGCCACCAATAGAGATTGAAGTATGGTGGTCGTGGAGGGTTTCCTGCATGATCTTCTCCAGGAATATGTTGAAAAGGACAGGAGAGAGCAGGCATCCTTGACGGACACCGATCGTCGTCCTGAAGAACTCGCCTGACTGATTGTTAAGTAGAACCGCGCTGCAGGCGTTCTTGTAAAGCGCTTCTATCATTTGGATCAGTCCCTCCTCTATGTTGAACGATCTCATGACTTGCCAGAGTCCGTCGTGCCAGACGCGATCAAATGCTTTCCTGAAATCAATGAAGTTGTGGTAGAGTTCGCGCTGATGCTGCAGATGTTTCTCGATCAGGACGCGGCAGTTGAAAATCTGCTCTACAGTGCTTCTTCCAACTCTGAAGCCAGCCTGTTCTTCTGCCAACAGTTCCTCGGCGAAAGTTTTGAGGCGGTTGAGAATGATTCTAAGCATTACTTTGCTAGGGTGACTTATCAGACTGATAGTTCTGTAGTTCTGGCACTGTTTCATGTTTCCTTTCTTGGGGAGCAGGATCACTAGAGACTGTGTCCATTCTACTGGCCATTTCTTTTGCTCCCAGATCTTTTGACAGAGTGTAGTGAGGACCTTCGTTGTTACTTCTCCTCCATGTTTCAACAGTTCAGCAGGTATGTTGTCTACACCTGGAGACTTTCCTCCCTTCAGGCCGCGTACGGCTGCTTCCACCTCTTCAGCTAACACTGGCAGGTCTTCAGCCTTCCTGGCCCCAGCCTGGTTGTTTTGGAGGATGCTGGTGTCTGGCTCAGCCTTGTAGTTATACAAGTCTCGGCAGTACTCAGTCCATCTGTTTAGTACAGCAGTGTTTTCCGTAAGGAGTTGGCCGCTGCTGTCTTCGATGACTGTGGCTGTTCGCTGTTGAGTCTTGGTGAGGGTCCTTAGCGTTTCATAAGCCTTCTTGCTGTTGCCGTTTGCCATGCCCTCTTCCACGCTACAACACTGGTCTTCAATCCAATCTTCTTTGGCTTCTTTCATCCTCTTCCTGATCTTCTTGTTGACAAGTCTGTACTTGTTTGCTGATGTGAGGTCTTGGCCTCTCTTTTTCTTCCAGGCTCTCCTCTCATCACAGAGATCGAGGATGTCATCGGTGACCCAGGGCTGTTTGCGCTTCCTCTGCTTCCCCAGCACTTCTTCTGCTGTAGAAAGTAACACCTCTTTTATATTTCCAGCAAGGGTGTCTACGTCGCAGTCCAAAGTAGCTAAGGCTGCAAATCTGCCTCCCACCTGGGCTTGGAAGAGCTCTTCTACTTCCGGGTCTTTTAGCTTCTGGAGGTCGAATCTGATGCGAGGGCTCTTGCTATCTCGTTTCAATGCCAGCTTCAACTTGAGGCTAGTAAGGACGAGGTTGTGGTCGCTGCCAATATCAGCGCCAGGAAAGGACCTTGTTTGTGCTTTGTTAACGCTGGATTTGAATCGTCGAGGCAGCAAGATGAAGTCAATCTGGTTATGGACCAGGCCTCCTGGCGATTGCCATGTCACTGTTCTTGACTTCTTGTGTGGATGGAGGGTATTAGCAACGGTGAGACGGTGACTCTGTGCGAACTCTAAAAGTCGCAGGCCTCTGTCGTTTGTTTCTCCAAGGCCAAACTTGCCAGCTGTTCCTGCCCATTGTTGGTAGGCGTCAGGGCCGATCTTTGCATTCCAGTCACCGAGGACAGTCAGAATGTCTTTCTTAGGTGTTTTCTTGATGATGTTGTCCAGTTGTTCGTAAAATTCTTCTAATTCTTCATCATCATGATCTGCTGTTGGAGCGTATACTTGAATGATAGTGATGTTGTGCGGTCGGGCGGAGATGCGGATGGAGATTAGTCTGCTTGACACGGGGGTGCAGCTGATGACAGTTCCAGCCACCTCTTTCCTTACGATAAAAGCTACGCCATGTTCGTGCTTGGTTTCTTTTCCGCTGAACCAGATTTTATGGCCTTCATCTGTTGTTGTTTCTCCGAAGCCTGTCCATCGAACTTCTGCAAGTCCTACAATGTCCCAGCGATAGCGCTTCAACTCGTGGGTGAGTTCCTTCACTTTGCCGCACTGGTAGAGTGTGCGAACGTTCCAAGTTCCGATAGTTATTCCTTGCGTGGGCAGCTTGATGGTGGGTTTGGTTCCAGTAACACACTTGTCGCCCCCACCCTGGAGACCTCCAATGGGGTGCGCGGTCGTTGGTGATCCGGGCCCCGACCGATCCGGCATGTTATTCTTATTCTGTTGCTTGTCCATCAGTCCTTTCAATGGGCTTAGGCGAACTTGGCGGCGCCCGTCTCCTCTCCAAGTATTTCAACTGACTGAGAGACGCGTCAGCCCCTCACAACGTTTCGCCCGCCAGCAAAAGCGGTTACCGGGGTGTGGCTAGGTAAAGGACCTGGAGCCAGCTGTGAGAGTTGAGTGCCATGTGAAGACCAGTGCTCCCGCCTGCCCCAAGAGGCGCTGCTGGCTGAAAAGTCAAAGGTACTACTTCTCCATGAACACTCTACACCCCGTAAAGTTCAAAAACACACAACTGCACAAATGAACCACTCTTGCTCTTCGTAGGACAGGGGGAGGAGAAATCGAAGATTTTTCTGCCAAGAGTGTAGTGCTCTTGACCGGCTTCGAGTAGGTAACCCCGGCTACTGATATTCGGAGCCAGAGTCCGAAATAGCTTAGGCGGTTAAGCGGTTAACACCTTCTACCCCAGGACCGAAATCCCCAAATGTTGAAGTTGCCCTCTGAATTACTGTATTACAGTACTATAGACAGCTCGAGCATGATAGTTAAAGGGTGGTGCCAGAACAGCTTGGCGCCTATGGGCGCCAAGCTATTTTGGTACCACCCTTGAACTATCATGCTCAGTCCATGTCTTGCTGTGGTGTCGGGGCCAAATGCGTTAAGAGCGAAGGTAATCGCTGGGTCGTGGGTTCGAGTCCCCGTCCCGGTCCTGGTTGCTGGATTTGCAATCCAAGGATAAATGACGAATTTGTTAAAAAGCATGTCCGTTGAAAGGTCCTGATAAATCAAAGTTGCACAGTTGAAGTGCGCCTGAATTGATCAGTGTTCAGGACGTACTCCATAGGCAATAGATTTCCTTGTCCCCCATAACCCGTTAGGGCAGACAACTATGACTGCTGTGCCGTATACGTTAAACCCCGAACTAACCATACATTCGGAGCCCTTATTAGTCAGGGGACGTAATAGCTACGTTTCTGAACTCTGCGTTTTCAGGTGAGTTCAAGTGCAGCCCTGGGGAGGTGCATTGTGACCCCGGCTTAAAGGATGGCCTGTGCGTTGAGGAAGGCTCACTGTGTGATGGGAACAACGATTGTAAGACCAACTGGGATGAGGACCCCAAGAACTGCCCGGGCGCCGCCACGGCGGCTGAACCTTAACCTTTTCACTGCCGACACTGCCAATTGCGAGAGGCATAGATCCTCATAAGCCCCCGAAGGCGCAGGGGCGCATAAAGTTCTTTGTCTTCTTTCAGTCTCTTTACACTTTTTCTCATTGGCCTGGCTCTATTCGATTATCTTTCCTGGTCGCCCGTTCTGAAGGCAACGGGAGCCCCCTTGTCACGTGTTACCAAGGTAACATGTGATAAGTAGACTCCCTTATTACATGTTACAATGACAACGTACGTTACTCGTTGAGCAACACCCCCCCCCCCCCCCTTATAAATAAATGGGGGGGGGGAGGGGGTAATGTCGGAGGTAAGAGTCTCGGGCTAAAGCTCTTACCTCCGACATTGATCCCCCTGACCGGGCCCGAGAGATGACAAGAACTGGCAAAGACTAACTCGTAATACAACTAATAATGTCTCTTGATTGCGCACAGAGCCGCATTTCTGTCATACAATTTAGATAGTTGGCCAAGGGAGAATTAAAAAGTACTGTAATTAATAGTAGTGGTAGAAGTAGTAGCAGTAGTATTTATTATTATTATTATTATTATTATTATTATTATTATTATTATTATTATTATTATTATTATTATTATCATCATTATTATTATTATACATTTTGCAATTCATTGCATTGCATCGCATTACATTACAGTTGCAAAGCGGTTATGACTTATATTTCAGTCTATGACGGTTTTAATATTCAGTTCGTGTCCAATGTCAGCCAAGGGGTTAAAAGTTTTGCTTGCAAAGACGCCTTACGGAAGAGAGGTTGATCAGGGCAATGCATGCAGAGGTAGTGTGTGGGAAGACTTTAACCCTTGGGCTGTCGATAGCGTTTTTCGTCGAGATGTTTCTGCGGGGATCAAGGCGACACACAGCGCTAGCGATAACCAACGGTTAAGTTTGCGTTTTTCGCTCACAGAGTTTTTAAATGGCATTTTCCGAAACAGTGGGATTTTGTAATTGATTTAGATTGTTTCCTCATGTTTAACTGGAAAGTTAAAATATACCCATCTGCAAGAGACATAAACCCTCATGAGCCCCCGCATTCGCGGGGGCTCATGAGAATTTATGTCTCTGATAGTCATGTGACCTTTATGTCTATTTTGGGTCCTCGCTACATTGGCTTCTTTGCGCGGGTCATCCGATGTCGGTCACTGAACAGTGATTTCAAACGCGCATTTCGCGTCAGACGACAGCGAGATGGTTAAGTACTCTCTAAGTGATCCTGCAGCTGTAACAGGTGGGTTTTTTTAGTGAAAACAAAAACAAATCAGGCGAATCATCAATCATTGTTATTATAATATGATGTTTTTGTTAACTGACAATGCTTGTTCTTGTTTTGTTCTCAGTTGTTGTTCTTGTTGTGTTATCAAGCCATTAAATAAATCTTTTCTAAACCAAAAGATTTCTTTTCTTTCATGAAACATTAATGTTCACTGCCAAAACACAGGGATTAACATCCAAATTCTAGAGGCACAGATCATCATGTGCCCCCACAGATACGGGGGCTCATGAGAATATATGCCTCAAATTAGTCTCATTCATTCAATATGCAAGAGGCATAGATCCTCATGTGTCCCGCGCATGAGGACACATGCAGATCTATGCCTCTTGTCGGCCTCATTTACATCTGTATGCCTCGGGCAGAGGGGGATATTTGGCAGTGAATCTGCAATGGTTTCGGAGATGTTATGTCTATCCTTCGCGGAGAAGGGGTTACAATAAATGTCAGCCGTCAGTTATGTCAAGCGACACATAGCAACTAAATCAGACGAACATAATACACACGGGCACGTGCACACACACACACACACACACACACACACACACACACACACACACACACACACACACACAATCAATGACGATTCCGTTTGCAGCGAACTACTCAGAACAACGACAGCGAAGTCATGGAGGATAACCAGCTTTTATAGTGACGAGCAGAAAAAAAATCATAAAAAGAAATGCGACATTTTTTTAATCATCGGAAACACTTTAGTGTTTCAGATGATTCCCAAACTGTCGCATTTCTTTCGCTCATCAGTATACCATAAGCAACGACAACATTTTGAACATCTCCAAAGATTTCCTAGTACACCGCTTCAATCTTGGGAGATTTGGTCTATCCAAATTATTTTTAAAAAATACTGAAAACAGCATTCAAACCATTACCAGCTGCTTTTTATTCACTAAACAAAATTTTCCGAACACCTGGTGTTACGGACTATTCAAACGTTTATCACATCGTTGCTCGTGACATTTTGGAAACAAGCGTTGACACGCCCAATCATTAGCGCTGGTTATCCGAATGTCACCGTGTGTGAACTGCACTCTATGTATACGTTTATCATGTTGACGAAATTTATTTGATAATACCTACATTCAGAAAAATGGCATCATGGCCTTCCCAAATAACTTGACCCTGTGATACCATTTTGATGACGCTCCCTTATGTGTCCCAAACATTGACGTCACAGATGTTTCCATTTGTTGGCTGAATTCCTACGGGACTATATTCACATGAGTCAGCAGCATCATATTGCGTAATCATCAGTGTTAACATATATAGAGTCTTACGTCGGTGTTTCGTTGATACTGAGAATCTCACTCGAGTGGTTTTGAAACCTTATCCTACGAGTAGGATAAGGTTTTAAGACAACTCGAGTGAGATTCTCAGTATCACCTAAACATCGAAGTAAGAATCTAGTTCTTACCCACCTTTTGTTTGCAGTAATCCGATGTGAGTTCGTTTTCGGCACACGCCTAGCAAAGATCTTGACGTAATCTATTTTGTAATGTTACGTCAATGTTTTTGATGCCAGCAAAAATAATGTTCCTACATGGTGACGTAATAGCGCTCGAGTGCCAGTCGTCACTATGAAATGATGTCATTGCACGTGAGCTAAACGTAGGTCAAGTTTCAATATCACGTGTGCCCGTACCTTTTTTTTTTTTAACCAGACTATGTACAAGTTAATTTTGTGCACACGTGGCCGTTCACGCACTAGGGCTGCATCACACACGTGTAACACAACCAAGCTGTATTAACGTGTGTACAGCGTTTCCGCTCAAAGGCAGGAGGTGTGTAAGCAAATAAAATAAATATTTTTGACGAAGTAACAGCCGCATTACCTTGTAATCAATATGCTGTTTTCGCAAATGCTAAAAGTGTGTGCTGAAGTGTCACGATTTATTTACATATAATACAGACTCTAAGTTCGGAGAAAGACATGGGTTATACAAGAGACCTGATGCATTCTTTTTTGAGGATGCAAATGATCGTCTTATTCTATACCTGCGTATTTCTCTGTGGGCTGGCGATTGGGTGCCTGATAGGCGGGGGCAGGGGATCTAACTGTTTGTCTGTCCAGCGCTGTCTGATTCCCCTTGGTTTGTTTACAATTCTGCCAGCGCTAGCCTCACCTATCTGGTTTGTGAGTATCTATAACTCGAGGCAAATTTGTATCGTGATATCGTTACATTGTTGTGTAATGTTCTGTGCATCTACTGTGGGAAATCAGGGTATTTACCCGACCACATATAGTAATGCACCTTCGTGTTTGTGTATGTATGTTTCTCCTGCCTACTTCCTAAGTTCCGGAGAAAGACATGGGTTATATAAGAGACCTGATGCATTCTTTTTGAGGATGCAAATGATCGTCTTATTCTATACCTGCGTATTTCTCTGTGGGCTGGCGATTGGGTGCCTGATAGGCGGGGGCAGGGGATCTAACTGTTTGTCTGTCCAGCACTGTGTGATTCCTCATGGTTTGTTTACAATTCTGCCAGCGCTAGCCTCACCTATCTGGTTTGTGAGTATCTATAACTCGAGGCAAATTTGTATCGTGATATCGTTACATTGTTGTGTAATGTTCTGTGCATCTACTGTGGGAAATCAGGGTATTTACCCGACCACATATAGTAATGCACCTTCGTGTTTGTGTATGTATGTTTCTCCTGCCTACTTCCTAAGTTCCGGAGAAAGACATGGGTTATATAAGAGACCTGATGCATTCTTTTTGAGATGCAAATGATCGTCTTATTCTATACCTGCGTATTTCTCTGTGGGCTGGCGATTGGGTGCCTGATAGGCGGGGGCAGGGGATCTAACTGTTTGTCTGTCCAGCGCTGTGTGATTCCCCTTGGTTTGTTTATAAGACTCTAACATGTTGGTAAAAGTCATCTTGCCTCGATCAGGGAATCGAAGCAGTGACTTGGTGCTACTCAGTGTGAATATTATCCAGGTCCGTTAGCTTGCAGACATTGCAAGCAGCTTTTGGGGGAGGGAGAATGGGTTCACATCGTGAGATACGAATTTTATTTATCTTGATTTAACTCATTCAACTCCGACACGCCACGGCAAGACATGGATCGAGAGTGATATATCAAGATAGGCGCCAAGCTATTCTGGCACAACCCTTGACCTATCACTCTCGATCTGTTTCCAGAAGTGTAATACAGTCTTCAGGGAGCAACTTCAAAATTTGCGGAGTTTGGTCCATGAGCAGAATGTGTTAATGAAGCCGTAATGCATGATCTGTTAATTTGTTGGTCAGTAAATCGGAAGACATATAGATGCTATAATGGTATTGATAACATGAGTACTTTATAAGATTTACAAACGATAAATGAACACCACACTACTGCAAGAGCCATAGATCCTCATGAGCCCCCGCAATTGCGGGGTTTCAAGATGATCTACGCCTCTTGCTGAAACCATTTTGCATTCATTGTTCAAGGGACGCCTGGAACTCTTTCGCGTTTAATTTACATAGATTTCAAACGTACAATGTATGGTCAGTGGTAGTATAGGGGTCAAGACTAACATTGTGCTCGCTCTTATGTTCCCTTGCCTTTGGTTCATACGGGGTGGTGTTGTTGTTGCTGTTGTTGTTGTTGTTGTTTGTTTGTTTGTTTGTTTGGTTGGTTGGTTTTTGTTTGTTTGTATTGTTTTGTTTTGTTGTTTTTTCTTCTTGTTTGGTTATTGTTGAGGTTTTTTGTTTGTTTGTTTGTTTGTTGTTTTTATTATTTTGTTTGTTTGTTGTTGTTTTTTGGTGGGAGGTGGGGGGGGGGGGGGCGAATAAAACAATCCCTTTTCTCAACCCAGCCACGTTCCAGAAAGCACCGTCTCACCCCATCATCACAGATATATTCAAGCCCTTCACACGATGAACGAGAGTTAGACCGTGCGGCCAAAGTTAACTCGATTCATGTGATCACGCGATCTTGAAAAACAAATCGGACTAAATTATCTCGGACTAACATTCGAGTTATGTTGATCACACGACCTCCACACCTAACACGAGTTAAATTAAGCTAACAAGCTAACCCAACGGATGTGGGTTAGTGACATGTCACGATACAGTAGTCATGAAGATGATACATGACCGCATACTTGTAGATAGGAAACACGATTTCAACGCATTTTGCATTATAACTCACTGTAAAGTTTTTGCGCTGTTAGGTTCGAGAAAAGTTACGGGTGGCTAAAGGGAACAGAGGAACATGGGGCCAGCAAAAGTACGAAATTTTAACAATAGGCATATTCTGTGCCCATGAAAATGCGATTGTCCGTACATGAGCTGAGAGAGTATATAGAGGGACCCGGTGGGGGTGGGGGGGGGGGGTAGTGAGGGAGCCTGGGGTAACTTCTGTCAAGGCCTCACATGGACTTCGTTTGTAAATCACATAACGTATTCATATAATAAATACCAGTAACACTATATGTCTCCCGTTTTACCGACCAACAAATTAACAGATCATGCATTACGGGTTCATTATGTCACGAGTCAAAATAAATGAAATTCGTATCTCACGATGTGAACCCATCTCCCTCTGTGAAATACTGTTTGCACGACATTTGTTTTCAAGGGAGACGATAGAAGTTAGATTTAGTTGGTGGTGGGGATTTTTTGGTTTTTTTTTTTAATTGTTGTTGTTTTTTTTGTTGTTTTGGTGGGTTTTTTTGGGTGGGTGGGGGGTTGTTTGTTTGTTTGTTTGTTTGTTTTTGTCAAAATAGAGTTTGATCTGATTCTGAGTGGCACATATTCATATTTGCATTTGGAAGACTTCTCAAAACAAGGCTTTCAAATTCTTTTTGTAAACGAGTACAGTCAAATGCGTCACATCGTACGAATCTTCTATAATCGTTGAGAAAATCGTTGGGGGCAGGTTGGAGAGCCTTGATGGCCTATACAGGACGAGAATGATACGCAAGGGTCTGAGGCTGGCAGCTGATACTTCCCACTGCCTTTCTAAGCACCTTCAAAAGCTCCCGGCCGGCCGTAGGTTCAAGGCTCCTCTTGTTAAAACCAAACGCTACAAAGGCAGCTTTGTACCCTCGGCCATCCGTCTCCTAAATGAAGAGTGTGTTAACTAGCCTCTCTCTCGCCCTCTCTCTCTCGCTCTCTCGCTCTCTCGCCCTCTCGCCCTCTCTCTCTCGCTCTCTCGCTCGCTCTCTCGCTCTCTCTCGCTCGCTCGCTCGCTCGCGCTCGCGCTCGCCCTCTCGCTCGCGCTCGCCCTCTCGCTCGCCCTCTCGCTCGCTCTCGCTCGCTCGCTCGCTCGCTCTCGCTCGCTCTCGCTCTCTCTCGCTCGCTCGCTCTCGCTCTCTCTCTCTCTCGCTCTCTCTCTCTCTCGCTCTCTCTCTCTCTCTCGCTCGCTCGCTCTCTCGCTCGCTCGCTCGCTCTCTCGCTCTCTCTCTCGCTCTCTCTCTCTCGCTCTCTCTCTCGCTCTCTCTCGCTCTCTCTCTCTCTCTCTCTCTCTCTCTCTCTCTCTCTCTCTCTCTCTCTCTCTCTCTCTCTCTCTCTCTCTCTCTCTCTCTCTCTCTATGTTGAGGCCGTCGAGGAACTTGTACCTCAGATGTCGCAGTGGTATCTTGCAAGTGGCAGACTCACTTCTAACACTGTGGTCATGTAATGGTTAGTTTGTTGTTGTTGTTGTTGTTTTTCTTTGTTTTTTTGTTTGTTTTTTTTTGGGGGGGGGGGGTTTTGGGGTTTTTTTTTTTTTTTTTTTTTTTTTTTTTTGGGGGGGGGGGGTTCTCACCATTGTCATAATGTAACTAAAACCGTACTCGCGCATGTGATCCCAACGAAAGAAAATTTGTCAGCTAGACTGACACAATAAAGTTTTTGAATTTGAATTTTTAATTTGAATTTGAATTTGAATAAACCCCGTAGGCTTAAACAACGAATTTCCATTTCACGTTTCACTTTCCGTTTCTCTTCAAACAACAAATGAAAAACTGTTTAATAAGTTTGAGTCTCGCTGTCAATTTCAGTGTTGTGAATATTAACATAGTCTATAGTCTTACAACCTGTCCCAATATTGTTACCCAACCGAAAGGTGCTGGTCACAAGCTATTTAGTTCGTGTTAGCAAACACGCACTATTTAGGCCCGCGTCACTTTTTGGCCCCCGTTGTGATCGGTTTGAATCGAGATAAATGCCCTTTAATCCGGTATAAATCGTTTGTGTCACCCCTCACAGTGATCTACATTCCGCGTGAGTACTACAGTTTTAGGCCGTCGAAAAACAATAGACTAACTGACTTTGAACGTCCCCATAGCAGTCTTCTGTAAGCCTTATCTCTGTGTGCGTCATACTGACGTGTTCCCTGGCCAACACATGCTGAGAATCCACACAAAAAGTGACTGCCAAGTGCGCAAAATACGAATAAATGACGGAGATCTCTGGAGACGACCTTTCTATCATTTTTTGACAGGCTGGCCCTTACCAAAAGTATTCTCAAGAGGTTTTGGATCACTGTGACTGGCTGACCGTTACAAAACGGCTCTTCCCAATGCGCACAAGGGCATTGGGCCGACGTCGGCCGCCGCTGGCCCGCGCACATCCTTTGCGCGAGCCAACTTCGGCCGACGTCGGCCCGGTGCCCTTGTGCGCATTGGGTTCTCGCTTCGTGACGGGATGACCCGTACCCAAAATATTCTCAAGAGGTCTAGGTTCACTGTGACGAGCCGTCAAACGCCTACCTATTCTGGCAACATATGCTTGAAACATCCCGGTCAATAACCTTCTGATCTGGATTATAGTCTTTAACCCCTTCCCTGTCAGAAAAACACGAACACCACCCAACTGCAAGAGGTAAAGAACCTCATGATGTTCTTTGCCTCTTTCTGACCCCATTTACATCCACGTTCCTGGGATGGACGAGGTTATCTGGCTTTCAGCTCGCCATAGGCGCCTCGCGAGTGCGTGTTGATATATAGAAATTTAGAATCCTACATCGGTGTTTATGTGATACTGAAAATCTCACTAGAATGGTTTTAAGACCACGAGAGTGAGATTCTAGATTTTTTCTAGTTGAAAATCAATTTTGTTACGTTAATTTTATTGTATATTATTATGATAGTATTATGTTAAAACATTACAGATGGTTGTGATATCATATACGTGGATATACTCGCTGTGATAAGTCGGTGTGTTTTAGTCCGGCAAATATATATATATATATATATATATATATATATATATATATATATATATATATATATATATATATATATATATATATGTATATATATATATATATATTATATATGTATATATATATATATCTATATATATATATATATATATATATATATATATATATATATATATACATATATATATATATATATATATATATATATATATATATATATATATATATACATATATATATATATATATATATATATATATATATATATATATATGTATATATATATATATATATATATATATATACATATATATATATATATATATATATATATATATATATATATGTATATATATATATATATATATATATATATATATATATATATATATATATATATATATATATATATATATATATATATATTGTTCACGTTTGTTTTCATGTCTGTTTTCAAAATTCCGCTGCAAACAAATCTTCCATCTTGGGAGAATAAAGGTATTCGTATTCGTATTCACTCGTCTGGCTCATATGGTATTTGCAGTGGTTTTACATATTTAATTTGCGTCCGCCGGCAGTTAAGAGTTTAAAGTGGCATGGGCATAATTATAGCCTATAGATCTTTATGTGCTTATGTCTTCGATCACTGTCTTGATTCGCTGTACAGTGGGACTTGTTTGAGCAAGAACCTTTATTTAAGAAAAATTTTATTGTCTTAATAGTCAGGTGTTCTCCAAAGATAATTTTTGAAGCGCGAGAAGTGCCACTTTTCATTAATTAAGATCAGTATTTACGCTGATACAGCCACTTAGTCTGTATTGATAGGTAATACTTAATGGCCATCGCTCAAGGTTCTGCTGTGGCGAGCTAACCGTTACAAAGTCTCCGTGTCTTCCTACGGGGTAGAGGTGGGGTTGGAGGGGGTGGGAAGGGTTTTAAGATTTCATGCCAGGAGTTTCGTGCCCCTGGTTTGCTGCGAGCGTCAGTAGAATATATAATTTTTTATTAGTGACGCTCAACGGGCGACTCACGGGGATAAAACTCTTGGCGAAACATATGTCGATTCCCTCCCCCTGTGATGTCTTGTTACAGTGTGACGGGCTGACCTATATTTATCTTATCTTACTTGATTGTGACGGCCTGGCACAAATCGTAAAGGTTTGTCAATGTACAGTAGAAGAAAAGACAAATAGAGCTAATTATGCCTGACCGATACTGGAAAACGCGAGCTTCAGCAAGCCTTGTATCGGGGAACTGAGCACGAAAGATTTATTTATAATCGGCAGGTCAGGCACCATTTAATTTATTCATACGACTTTTGAAAGTATCTTTTTATACGAAAAGGTGCAGTGCCACATGCTTTCCCGTGAGTCGCTGTGTATTTAGGCTCCGCCACATTACTGATCCCAATGCGCAAAAGACCATCGGGCCGATGTCGGCCGCCTTGGCCCGCGCACAGCCGCGCGCGGTACAACGGCGGCCGACCTCGGCCCGATGGCTTTTGTGCATTGGGGTTCGTTATGTAGTATTGCAAAGAAAAAGTCAAAAGTACGGCGGGAACCGTATAACCCGTATCATCATTCAAAATCAGGAGCTCATGAGAATCTATCCTCTGGTAGAGAAAATGGGTTTGCCTCCTCTCCCACCCCCCACCCTCAACACCACGCAACCCCAGCCCCTTACCGTTATCTTTTTTTTGTTATCTATTTTTAGATTCGTCACACATATATCTTCAAAGCAGCTGTCATGTTCTGTGTACAAGACCCAAGAACCATTCCTCATTGTCTCCGCGTTAGTGCTACGATCAACATGTCCCGAACACCGTTGTTTTTACTTGTCCTGTGCATTGGTCTCGCTGTGGCCAGCGTTGGCAAGAGAAAAGCCAAAACACACGTCAAGAGGCAAGAAGGTTGGTTCCATTTTGAATCTTTGGCTATAGCGTCAGCAGCAGCAGAAAATATCTACCGGCAACGATTTTTCGTTTTTTTTTTTTTCGGGTTTTTTTGTACGATGTCACACTTTTTTCGCAAATTATATATATATATATATATATGTGTGTGTGTGTGTGTGTGTGTGTGTGTGTGTGTGTGTGTGTGTGTGTGTGTGTGTGTGTGTGTGTGTGTGTGTGTGTGTGTGTGTGTGTGTGTATGTGTGTGTGTGTGTGTGTGTGTGTCACCCAAAGCCAAAAGTGCACTCGAACAGAGTAGCTTCAAGAAAGAGGGAAGTAATTTTACATTTTAATTCCGAGAGTGCTCAACATGCAAATGCGGCATGGAGCTCGCACTGCGTCATCAGTACATCAGCCGCCCTTTTTGTGACTGCAAGGCTCACTAGATCTAGAAAAGAAGGGGGATCACCCGATGGGAGAGAAGGAATGACAGACACATCATTTTGAGCCACTGAAACACCCACTGCAAAAAGCAATAAGGACTACCCCTCAGGCGCCCCCAGTCCACGTGACCATAGCCAGGCCTCCCCACTCGGGGAGAATATGAATATACTCACACTAGTCACTGAACCTGCTATTGGACAGATTTCGGTTTGCCGCCTACGAGAAATATAGCGAAGCTTACCCCTTGAGGGCCATTGTGTACTACATGGAGATACTTTGCTAGAAAAAAAAAAAAAAAAAAAATATATATATATATATATATATATATATATATATATATATATATATATATATATATATATATATATATATATATATATATATATATATATATATATATATGTTTTGTTTTTGTTTTTAATTTCAAACAAAGGCACCGCCCAAAGCCAAAAGTGCACTCGATCAGAGTAGCTGCAAGGGACCTAAGTTTACTTTTTAATTCTGAGAGTGTTCTGCAGCGCTAATGCCATGGAATTCTAGGCTGGTAGGCTTGCATTGCGTCATCAGGACATCAGCTGCCTTTTTGTGACTGCAAGGCTCACTAGATCTAAAAAAAGAATGGGGATGGGAGACAAGGAATGATCGACATGTCATTTTAAGCCTTCCACTGAAACAACCATTGCAAAAAGCGATAGAGACTACCCCCAGGCGCCACGCCGCAGTCCACTTGACTATATCCAGGCCTCCCGACCCCAGGGGAGGGTATGAATATACTCACAATAGACATTGCACTTGCTGTTGGGTAAATTTAGGTTTGAAAGAAAACTATATGTTGAAAGAAAACAACTTCAACACTGCAACAGATCGATGGCTACGAAACGCTAACGTATTGTTCTAGTTGTGGTTCACTAAGACACAGCAGAATCCAGTCCGACACACACGTCCTATTAGTAGAGTCCCATATGCTTAAGTCGAAAAGGGATAAGTCGAAAAATGTTTAAGCCGAACACACGAAAATTCCCGGCCAAAGCTGTTCTTTCTATGACTTATTTTACAACGGATAACTCTAAGTCGCTTAAGTCGTACTTTGAATAAGTAGGTGTTTCTCTTCTCAAAAGTCGGATAAGAAACGTTTAAGTCGAACCATATTTCCCCCCTGTCCAAAGCTGCACTTCTAGGACTAATTTTACAACGTATTTCTAAAATGGTCCAGTTTGGGTTAATTAAACTTCGTATAAGTAGAATACGTTTCTCGTTTTCAAAATCGGATAAATCAAACATTTTTTCCCCGGCCAAAGCTGCTCTTTTTGTGACTAATATTTAACAAGTCGAACTGTCCAGTTTGTGTCAATTAAACTTCAGATAAGTCGAACGTGTTTCTCCTTTTCCAAACTCAGATAAATGGAACCATTTCTTCCGCTGTGGTCAAAGCTAGTCTTTCTATGACTTAGTTTATAACTGAAAGCTCCGTTAAGTCGAACTTCGGATAAGACCTGAAATAAACATGAACGTTAAAAACGTAGGTTGACCAATAACAGCATCAACAAAATCGGCAAATCTTGATACAACCAAAGACAGTATATTATAATATACTGTCTTTGTAATATACTGCATTTGTTTCAATTAAGGGCGCTCGAGTGACGCTGACACAGCTATTGTCGAGCGAGAGAAAGAGGGAGAGAGAGAGTGTGTGCATGTAGGTGACTTTGAAAGCGACCTATTTCCGACAATGGCAGATCAATACTTGGCAATATCTACTTTGTATTCAAATGCTCTCAGTGTCTCACACAAATGTTGAACAAAGAGGTTTACAGCTTTTGAAGTCTGCGTGTAATGAAATAAAAGACTTCTCTGCTCTCCTCCGCTCTTCTTTGTACGTAGGAGAGTGGTGCCAACGACGTTTACCGTGGCCACTAGAAGACCTCTGTTACGTGAGCATACTCACATGGATTGTAATTGGATGAGTAGAAAAGTCTCCGCTGAGGCAAGACAACATTGAGAACCCGTTTTATCAGGAAAGTTTAGCAATCAACGCCCGCCCTAGAGCAGACCGATTTAATGCCTTCTCGTGTTTTTCTTTTTGATTTTTCATTAGTATTGTTATATCTTTACAGCCAAACACGTAATAATTGTAAGTAGCTGAGGAGATTAACCACAAATTGAGTCGGTCGGTCCGTGTTACATGTATTCTCTCTTATCTCTTTGTTGATCATTACTGATGGTATATAAATAAGAAGTGTACTCATCTTTGTAATTTCACTTTGTTCAGACACAAGGTGTGTCTGACTTTACTAGGATGAAAATATGGAATACGGGCTAAATTGTCAGCCATATGCAATGAATTTGTTGAACTTTAAGTCCTGAAAGCTGCTCATTTCTGAATACATTTCTCCAGTCACAAATTTGAAAAAATTGCCAAAGGAAAAAAAAAAACATCCTGAATTATAGCTGCTTTCAGATGTGTGGTTACAGATGTCCTGGGAAAGTCCGGTGTATTACTTTGTCTGTCTGTCTGTCTGACTCAGGCATTGAGAGATTCACTTTAGGTGTCAGTAAATTCTGATGTGTTTTGTCATGAAACCTGCTATAGGTTGTTTTTGTGTGTTTCAGCATGACTTAGTATATATTATTCTTATGTGAACCGAATGTTGTGTGTTATGAACATAACTGTTGTCCCTATTAAAAAAACAAGATGGCCCAAAGTTGTTCCTATTTTCAAGCTTATCCTTCTGATCCATCTCCTTCTACTCTAACCCATCCTCTGATCCACACACATTGGCACACAGAAATAAAGACGGACACACGGCGATTCCCGCCATTCGTATGTTCTGTAGTCTGGCGTAGCGATAGCTATTCTGAAGAAGAATGATAGCACGAGCAGCAAAATGACGTCACTTCAATCTACACGTCATGGCATCATTAGTCCCATAGTGACGACTCGATGTTACACGTCACTCATCGCCGTACTAACATTTGACGTATTAGAGGATCAAATTTTGCAAAAGTCGTGCTGATTTTCACACCTAGGGCTTACAGGTCACAATTTGACCTAAACCTACTCAAGAGCCGGAACAAACAGCAGGCTTATGCAAACACTGTTTATGAAAAATCATGCAGGTGTTAATGAGAAGATAGTTATTTGCGTAAAAGAAAAATTGAAGTTATGTTAGCTGTTTTACAAATAACTCCGAAAAAGTGGTGCAGAAAATTATCTGATTTTCACACCTAGGGCACACAGGTCACAATAAAAAAAAAATTGACCTAATCGTACCCGGCAGCCGAGACAAGCTGGATGTTTATGTAAATACCGTATTATGACAAATCATGCGATTATTAATGAGAAGATTGCTTTTTTTCGTAAAAAATGATTCAATTGTTTTAAGATTAATCCCAAATAATTTGTGAATATAATCCAAAAAACGTGAAAAATATTTTTCCAAAAATATTTAATTATCACTGAAAACGTTCTAGAGGTAAAATGTTGGTTAACTAACTTATTTAGTATCTTCCTTTTATGCAAAATATCATAAGAAAAATTACGGACTCCAGTGTGGATCAACCGGATTTTGTGAATCGGCCATTTTCTCGCCAATGAGCATCTTAATCAACAACAACAAAAAAAGGGGAGATTATTCTTTTAGGGACAATATCTTACAATTTCAAGCTTGACCGTCCTCAAGCGTGGGCTCTAGTCGCTGTCACACACACACACACACACACACACACACACACACACACACACACACACACACACACACACACACACACACACACACACACACACACACACACACACGGCGCTTGGCGCCAAAAAGACGTTTTCTAGCAAGGTTTGCGTAGCTAGACGTGACGACATTTTCATTTTGTTTCTTCTTTGCCAGAATTTCTGCACCGCACGCGTGGTCCGGAGCCTCATTTCAAAGTTGTTCCTATTTTTAAATAGGAACAACAAAAAGAACGTTTAAGTCGAACAACTGTGAAAATTTTGACTTATCCGTCATACAGATAAGTCGAACGAGGAAGTTTTTCCTATGCACGTTCGACTTAAGCGTCGTCGACTGTATCAAGTAATATGATATTAGTGAGGTTTCGTTTGCAACAAACGACTTCAAACACAAAACGAGAGCAAAATCAGCGCGGACCTCTACCATACGCATTGACAACACTCCAAGAATCTCCAAGGTGATAGATGCTCGTGAGCCCCCCGGACTATTGAGGATCTATGCCTCTTGTTGATGTTTGGAGTGCAGTCTATAATTATGGTAGAAGATGTCATCCACCGTGACTTCGCTGTCGTTCCGGCGTTGATGAGAGTCGTTGGGTGCAAACAAAACCTCTATAATATACACGGACATGGCTTGCTTTTCCTTCAAAAGAGTATGCATTTCGTTTTCTGCACCTGGGCCTACAAAGGCTGACGTCAGCCCGAAGGGCCTTTGTTTACTAGCATGGTTTTCCTTCACGTGTATTATCTCTCTCACAGCTTGCGGCGCGAATGAATTCGAGTGCAAGAACGGCAGGTGTATCGACGCAGAATGGACGTGCGACACAGACGATGACTGCAGAGATGGATCGGATGAGGAAAACTGTCGTAAGTGCCGATCGTTATTTCCAGCAACCGTCATAGTTTGGAAGTTAAAAAGTAGATGTGAAAATTGCACGCTTTTCGACGCAAACGGTGGATTTAAAGCCATGATGAACGTAATAATCCATTGTTTTCGTCAAAAAACGTGCAATTTTGACCTATATTCCATTCCCGAAATCGTCTACTACCGACATCGTAAGGTATGCCTCTCACCCCCCCCCCTCCCCCACACACACCCCCAACCCCTCCATCCCCAAGTATACCTCGCGCAAACAATGCCATCCCAGTGCGCAAAGGCCATCGGGCCGACGTCGGCCGGTGGCCTTTTGCGCATTGGGGTACGGCTAAAATGGAAGCACTGACTACAGATCTTCCAATTAGGTTTCCGTAATAATGACAGTTGGGGAGGGGCAACACACATACACACAAAAAAACTTTGACTTTTATAGGAAAGAAACGTCCACTAAATTTAGTTGTTATTTTCGATAAACATACTGTTACGATTGTGGTTGTGTTGTTCTGTGAGAGCGTGCGTTCATTAATCGTAGGAAACGATCCGATATTTATTTGAGCTATCTTGATTACGAATCACGTACCTTTTCAGTAAGTTTCACTTTCGTTCACGCGTAGTGCGGAAATGATTATCTTTTGACACACGGAGTTGAATCTCGAAGAGTCTAGAAACCGCTCGAGTATTCACCACTGTTTACTGTGCGCGTGAAAGTAGAGGTCAGTATTGTGTTAAGAATAGTCGTGTACTTTCCAGAGGATGCGGGCCTACTTTTGTGTGACACGTCGTAACGCGCGGGGATTTCCCAACATAAGGGCTGGAAATAGCCAGATTTTTGTAGACCATTCTAGTGTAATGTTTCTCATTAATATTTAGGAGTTTTAGTTACGTATTTTGTTCTGATTGGTTGTGTTGTATGAATTTCCTCGATTATTCTGGAAAGCATTTCACTATAAAAAGATCGTGCTAGGAAGCACGTGTGTACATTGTTCAGTTGTAGAATTGCGATGTAACAGCGTCGGTACATTGTTCCGCAGTTGTATAATTGCAGTGTATCGTAATCACATTGACTTTGAGAGAGTACGCAAGGTATCGTGCTTCATTGTCAGTGACGGGACCGTTTTGCGACCGTGCAAATTTTGGCCGCACGTACCTAGCACCCACCCCTATCTTTTTGTTGTTGTTGTTGTTGTTTTTCAAATGTTTATCAACCTCCTGTATCAACTGCCAGTTGTCTGTCTGTCTGTCTGTCTGTCTCTCTCTCTCCCTCTCTCTCTCTCTCTCTCTCTCTCTCTCTCTCTCTCTCTCTCTCTCTCTCTCTCTCTCTCTCTCTCTCTCTCTCTCGAAAACAATACAAGAGATTACTTAGAGCTAAAGAAGTTAATTTTAAGAGGGAAGCTGTTGACAAAATTCTTGAGTATAGACATAACTCTCAGGCATTTTGGAAGGAAATAAAGAAGTGGAAAAGAAAACGTCGTTTAAGAAACAATATAACAAAGAAACAGTGGTTTGATCACTTCTCTAGCATTCTAAATGAAAACATAGCACAGCAAGAGAATAATGATGATGTATATTTTTCAGAAGACTCTGAGTCTGATGAAGCCTTATTTCATGACCTAGATATCAACATAGAAGAAGCAGAAGTTATTGCTGCTATAAAACATGCCAAAGCAGGAAAGGCCCCCGGGCCTGATGGAATTATAAATGAAGTTCTTAAAGTCTCCAACCCAGCTATCATCTCCTTTCTCACTAAGTATTTTAATGTTCTATTCAACAAAGGGTTGTTCCCCAGCGAATGGTCTAAAGCTATTATTTTCCCACTCCACAAGAAAGGAGATGTAAATAATCCAGATAATTATCGTGGTATTGCTCTGATTAGCTGTGTTAGTAAACTGTATACCTACATTTTGAACAGAAGGTTAACAGACTGGGCTGAGGAACATAATATTCTGTCTGAAACACAAGCCGGGTTTAGGAAATCCTATTCTACTGTGGACCATATATTTACACTTTATGCTATTGTTCAAAAACAACTTCTACAAAATAAGAAAGTTTATGTGGCTTTTGTTGACTTTCGCAAAGCCTTCGATACTGTTAAAAGAGGTGTGCTTTGGAATATTTTATTGAAGGCTGGAGTGCGCGGCAAAATGCTTTCAGCTATGAAGGCAATGTATGACTCGGTGAAATTTTGTGTTAGAGACAGCCTGAATTGTACAGCGTTTTTTGAGTGTTTCCAAGGTTTAAAACAAGGATGTTTAGCATCGCCGACATTATTCTCATTTTTGATTAACGAGCTTGCTGTGTACATTATTGAAAATGGTAAACATGGTTTCCAACTAAAAGCCGATGCAGCAGAACTGTTTTTGTTGATGTTTGCAGATGACATTGCTTTGTTTTCATCAACCCCCAATGGCCTTCAGACTCAGCTGAACAATTTATACAAAGAAGCATCTGAGCTTGGTTTGTCTGTTAACCTAGACAAGACAAAAATAATTGTGTTTCGAAATGGCGGGTATTTGTCAAAATATGAAAAATGGATTTACGGGGGAACGAGGGTAGAAGTTGTCAATATGTATAAGTACCTTGGGTTAAACTTTACCACACGTTTGAGTTTAAACACATCCGTTGATGACTTGGTGACTAAGGCAAAAAAATGTGTAATCGATATTTTCTGTATGTTGAAGAAAATTAACTGCGCTAGTCCTGATGTTTTTTCAAGCTGTTTGATGCGCAGGTTGTCCCAATTTTGTTGTATGCCTCAGAAATTTGGGGTATAAACGAGTGTGCCGAAATTGAAAGAGTCCATACATTTGCATGTAAACGTTTTCTTAATGTCAACTTACGCACACCGAATCTGATGGTTTATGGTGAACTTGGTCGATATCCCCTGTCAGTATTAACGTCAGTAAGATGTGTTTCCTACTGGCTTCGACTCTGCGCTTTACCTGTTACTAGATTTGCAAATATGGCTTATCATATGCTTAAGGATTTAGACGATAAAGGGAAAGAAACATGGGTGTCAAAGATAAAGAATTTGCTTTTCCGAAATGGGTTTGGTAATGTATGGATTTCACAAGGTGTTGGAAACAGGAATGCTTTTATAAACAAGTTTAAACAAAGGATGGTTGATTGTGCCAAACAAAACTGGTCATCGAAGCTTTCTGAGAGTGAACGTTTTACTGTGTATCGTAGTTTTAAACATACACTTGTCCAAGAAAATTATTTTGAACTGGTTAAGCCAACCTATGTCAAAAATCTATACATTAAATTTAGACTTGGCATAACCGAATTGCAAAGTAACAAACAAAGATATAGTACTCCCAATGCTGTAACGAAAGTGTGTCCATTGTGTGCCAAGGCTGTGGAAGATGAAGTTCACTTTATGTTTTATTGTCCATTCTATGATGAACTGCGTGCCAAATACCTATGTAAGTTTGACCTTGTGGAACTCAGAAAGAAAGAATTGTGTATCCTAGACACTACCAACCCGCAGTCTATTGCCAATTTAGCAAGATTTGTATGCCTTGCTTTTAAACTCCGTAGCAGCATGCTTGTATGATTCCACGTGCAAACTGTGGTTCTTACTCCGACCTGGTCTGTGTAGTACACGGCTGTGGCCTGGATTTGGATACCGCATTTTACATGTAGGTCAAAAGTGGCTATTATGTGCTGGCGTAGATCGAATGGAAATGTGTGTGTGTGTGTGTGTGTGTGTGTGTGTGTGTGTGTGTGTGTGTGTGTGTGTGTGTGTGTGTGTGTGTGTGTGTGTGTGTGCGGTGTGTGTGCGGTGTGTGTGTTGATATAAACATCGCCTTATGGCCTTTATATACACCTGAATTATAAATTATGTAATGTCTCACTCCATTGTATGGACATTTTGTCTGAACAATAAACTGTCTGAGTCTGAGTCTGAGTCTCTCTCTCTCTCTGCTTTATGTTATCAAAACTTAAATATTATACTGATTCGGATACCCGTAAACTATTTTATAACGCTCACATAGGCGTTCTTATATCGATTACGCGTCAACGGATGTAGTGAGAACCATTTAAAGAGACTCAATTCCCTACACAGACGAGCGGCCAAAATAATCTGACCTGATAAACACCTAACCACTGAAGAAAAGCTCTCAAAAGCAAGTTTCCTGCCTCGTCAAGGTCATTTCAAATATAACAAAGCAATCTTTATGTTCAAAGTGTGGTCGCGCAAAACACCTGAGAACATCTCCACTTTGTTCGGTAAGTCTGAGTCCAAGCTTGGAAACATCAGAAAACTTTTTATAGTCCCAAAACCAAGGATCGATCTATATAAAACTAGCTTATCCTTATCATGGACACTTATCTGGAATGCTCTTCCCGACCATGTAAAATCCGCCTCCTCGCTAGCCTGTTTTAATAAGGGTCTCTGCAAGTATATTGTGCATCACTAGTAGGGACGCCTTAACCACTTGTTATATGTCTTTTTCTATGCTGGGTCCAATTTATTCCCAATTAAGCCTGTTATCCTTTTCATTTATCATTTGGACTACTTAGCTCTGTCTATGTGTGGAGGGGGGCGGGGGGGGGGGGGTCTGTGAGTTTATGAGTATGTCTCTCTATGTGAACAGTGTTGTCAATTGTTTGCAAGTATTATGTTTTACTTATATGTATGTATATTTGTAGTTAGTCTTGTAGTTGTTAGCAACGGCAGGTTTGTAAAATGGTTGTGTCGATGTCGATGTCAATGCCTAAACCGTTGTAAAATAAGTTTCATTGATTAATTGATTCATTGTCTCTCTCTCCACTTACACTCAGCCTGGAAATCCAAGACCACACCATTACACAAGTAAATGAACATCGCCTACTTGGAGTTATTGTTGATAACCAGATGAAATGGCAATCTCACATCAATGTTGTCTGTAAAACTGTGTCCAGAAATGTTTTCTATGCTGTCTAAGCTAAACTATCTTATTGATGTCGACGCTCGCAAACTATTCTACAATGCCCATGTCAAATCCCACATCGATTATGCCTCCACGACATGGGATGGCAGCGGTGACATACACTTGAAGAGGTTTAACTCCTTGCATCGCAGGGCAGTGAAGCAGATCCTGCCTGATCCAGCCCTTTCTACCGACCAAAAATTTGAGAAACTAAAAATGCTTCCTCTTCACAGAGGGGTAGCCATGTATAAAATTTGGAATGAAATCCACCCAGAATACTTGTGTACGCTCTTCACCAAGGCAGCTTCAGGCTATTCAACACCGAGGCGTAACTTCATCACACCATGCCCGAGGATAGATTTATTTAAAACCACCCCCTCTTTCTCGGGCGCCTCGTTTTGGAATAAACTGCCAGCGCACATAACACACTCGTTCACTCCTATCTTTCAAGGAAGTCTCTTCAAGTACCTGCTATCTAACAGCTCATTCACTGGTTAGGTTATCCCCATCGCCTCAAGCCTTGATATTAACCTCCGCGCGCACGTGTGCGTGTATACTGTGTGTGTGCATGTGTGCGTGTGTGTGTGTGTGTGTGTATGTGTGTGTGTGTTTCTGTGTGTTTCTGTGTGTGATTGTGTGTTTGTGTGTGTGTGTGTGTGTGTGTGTGTGTGTGTGTGTGTGTGTGTGTGTGTGTGTGTGTGTGTGTGTGTGTGTGTGTGTATGTGTGTGTGCGTGCGGCGCGCGCGCGTGTTTGATTTCAGTGAAGGAAGGAATTTTAAAGAATATCCTTTTTCCGTTCACATTGTTAGCAATCATAATCGGTGCCCTCCATTTTGCCTTAGTCCATCTATTTTGATTGACTTATTATATTATGTGCACTTGTATGTTAGTAGCTTTGTACCTTTGTATGTTAGTAGCTTTGTACCTTTAGCAGAGTTGCACCTTTGTAGATTAGCAACAACAGCGTGAAATATGACACATGTGCTGACTGCTTCTTTCGTTGAGAAATAAAGTTTCATTTCATTTCATTTTCTGTTTCTGTTTCTGTCTCTGTCTGTCTGTCTGTCTGTGTGTCTGTCTGTGTGTCTGTCTCTCTCTCTCTCCTCTCTCTCTCTCTCTCTCTCTCTCTCGCCGCTAATCCCACACCGACCAGAGGGTGGGAGAGCCCTGCAATTACACCCGGATTAGACGCAACGCAGAGGATGCGCATGCTTGCACAGCTCCTACAGACATTCATTCAGGGCTTTAACGGCTAATAATCTCATTAACCCTCCTGTGCATGCAACCACCGGTGCTGCAAACCGTACCGATGGATGCATGAACAAGAGGATTAATTGTCCATTGTTGGGTTAATAGGTGGTGTCTACTATTGACTGATTAGCTGCGATATCAACTGACAAGAGTTAACCGCAGCCTTTCCTTCAGGCTGCCACTAATTTGCTTAACCCCCTTGTGCATGCAACCACCGATGCTGCAAACAGCACCGGTGGATGCATGAACAAAAGGGTTAATTTTCATTGTTGAACTAGTAGGTGGTGTTCATCACTGATTTACTGACGCTTTAATTAGACGTTTATATTTGGTGATTGTGAACTCGAGCACGGCAAGCTGACTGCTATTGTTACAGATGTAACTTGCTCTTACTGTAAATCAGTTAGACTGACTACCAACGTTATTGCCTGCATCCAAAAGATTACACTGTGCTGTTTATTGATTACTTTGGTTCTGCCTTCTAGCCGCGTTGGTCATAAATTGATGTGACAGTAACATTGAGTGTTACCACCAGAGACTGTGCCAGTGTTAGTTTACACTGTAAAGATTGTGCTCATTTCAAAAGAAAGACTTTAATTTTCAGTCTCTTTCGTGTCTTTACAGTGGCACAGACTATTAGCTTGAGTGATTTAATCAAAATTGTACTGGAACGACAAAGAAGGGAACTTAGTGACAGCCGAACATACAGGTGTTCCATGCAGCGTTTCAAGTTGCGTCACTTTTTTCTTGTGGTTCAGTCACTCCCGCAGCGAGTTTTTGAGAGCTCAGTAGCTTAACTGCTACTTGTTCTCTGGAGGACTTTTATTCAATTAAGTTGCCTTTTGTCGTTTTATAGTTTTATAGTACTTTTTTATTTCCGTGCTTTTCTGTATTCAATTGTTTCTTCATTGTTTATTTTGTGCACTCTGTATTTTGTATTATCCCCACCCGGGTCTGCCCTGGGGGACTTGGGTGGGGTTAGGTATTTTTTAGTTCCCAGGGTCACCCTGGTCAGCCCCACAGGGTGGGGTTTTCTCTCTATTCTGGGGCATGTGTTTCTGTCTACCCGAGGTCCATTCACCTGTATTTGCCTTTTTTAAACTCTCTACTGTCTGCACTGCCTGTAGCTCTTGATATTGGATGTGTGTTGCTAAATGGTCTTAGCTTTATTTAGGCCCCATGTGTTAGGTTTATTTAATGTGTTTGACCGGCTGGCGACATACATTCAATGTTCTGTTTAGTTGGTTGTTTTTTTTTTCACAAGCAGTGCAGGCACGTCCTGAGAAAGCCTTGTTGCTGTCGGGACGTTAAGCAATGTACAATCAATCAATCAATGTATTTTGTATTAAGTCCAAGCGAATTTTCCACCAAAGGTGCAGTTATGAGAATAGGGCACCTCAATGTGTTTCATCTGTACAACAAACTAGCCGACATATCTGTATATATTAACGATCCTACACCGTTCCACCTGTTTGGACTCAGTGAGACGCGACTGAGTTCCTGTGTGAGCGATGCAGCAATCAGTATCCCCAATTTTTCAGTTATTAGACGAGACCCCTTGTCTCCCGGTCAAACTGGCATCGCTGTCTATATTCATAATTCTATCCAGCATTTAGTTCATCGACGCGTCGACCTAGAAATGATGGGGGTGGAGTGCGTATGGGTCGAAGTTAAGTGTCCGAAATCAAAACCGGTATTAATTGGGTTCTTATATAGAAATCCCGCCTCAACGTTTGAGTGGTACGATCAGTTTAGTCAGAACCTTGACAGAGCTTTAAAAAAGAAGGCCGACATTCTTGTATTGGGCGATTTTAATATAGATTTACTTAAGCCGCACCCCGCCTGGGGCTCAACGTCATCTCTGTTTGGCTTAGTACAGTTAGTGAAATCACCCACCAGAATTACTCCAACTACTTCCACGCTTATAGACCACATATGTACTAATAAACCCAAAGCCGTCTCTGACGTTGATGTCTCAAATCTTAGTGTTAGTGATCATTATCCTGTGGCTTGCTCCTGGTCTTCTAAACTCCCTAAACCAAAAAAGAACGGCCATACAACTATAACGTATAGGACATTCAAACACTTCAGGAAAGACGAATTTCTATTTGATATAGAAAATACTCCTTTTAATGACGTGCTCCTGTCCTATGATCCTAATACCGCCCTCAGTATTTGGTACTCTCTTTTCCTAAATGTACTTAATAAACATGCTCCTCTACGCGAGAGGAGGGTAAAATCTAACACTCTTCCTCCCTGGCTTACTCCGGAAATCATGCAGGCGATGGCGCTTAGAAACGATCTACGTAGCAATAAAATGTTCACTGAATATAAGCAACAGCGTAACCGTGTTAAATACATGATCATAGAGGCAAGAAAAAAGTTAGTTCGTGACACGGTTAAAGACAGCAAAGATTCCTCTACTATATGGCGCCTTTTAAACACACTTACTAGGGGGTCTCCAAGTACCGCAACTATCATTCCCACCAATCTTACTGCTGATACATTCAATGACCATTTTCTTTCGATTGCCAAATCCCTAATATCGCCAAGCCAGGATAACACTTATCACCGTTCAAATCTGCTGTCTGAGTTTTGTCAACAAAAAACAATGGGCACAGCCCCCTTCAACATCCCTGTGTTAGCTGTTCATGAAGTGGGTTTACTTATAAGTAACCTTCCAAATAAAAAGTCCTCGGGGCCTGATGACATCAGCCCGAAAATACTTAACCTGTCCCTCCCATACATTGTAGAATCCTTAACTTATATTTATAATCTCTGTATCCAGCATAACACTTTTCCTAACGAACTTAAATATGCCAAAGTAATTCCACTTCCAAAAACAAAAGATCGTTCTGACCCTAATAATTATCGACCTATTTCTTTATTATCTGTTTTGTCCAAACCACTGGAAAGGCACGTTCATAAACACCTGCTTGCTTACTTAGAAAACCGTAAGCTCCTCCACCCTTTCCAATCCGGATTTCGTCAGCAGCATTCATGTCACACAGCACTTACACGCCTTGTTGACACATGGCTCAAGGGTTTGAATAAGTTACAGTTAACAGGAGTAGTCTATCGGGATTTGCTTTTGATCTGATTAACCATACTATCCTGACTGCTAAGCTTCACACATACCTCAATAACGGAGACACAGTTGCTTTTTTCACATCTTACCTTAATAAAAGAAAACAAAAGGTTCTTGTTCATGGCTCATACTCCTCTCTCAAAGATGTAAGCTTCGGTGTGCCCCAAGGGTCTGTACTGGGCCCCCTACTGTTTTGCTTATTTATCAATGATTTGCCTCTACATATTACAATGGCGACCTTTTTGCTGACGACACCTCAGTTCATACTACTAGTAAAGATATACAGGTAATTTCTGACAACCTACAACAAAGTCTTCATCAAGTATCAGCTTGGTGTATAAACAATTCTATGGTTGTTCATCCAGCCAAAACGAAATCGATGGTAGTCGCCACGCGCCAAAAACAGCAGATAACGCCTCTATTACTTAACCTTTCACTTAAAGGTAGTCAGGTAGAACAGGTAAATGAACATCGAGTACTGGGGATTACAATCGACAGTCAGCTAAAATGGCAAGCTTATACAGACGCCTTATGCAAAATAGTAGCCAAAAATCTCTTATGTTATCAAAACTGAAATATTATACTGATTCAGATACCCGTAAACTATTTTATAACGCTCACATACGTTCTTATATCGATTACGCGTCAACGGTATGGGATGGATGTAGTGAGGTCCATTTAAAGAGACTCAATTCTCTACACAGACGAGCGGCCAAAATAATATGCCCTGATCCACACCTAAGCACTGAAGAAAAGCACTCAAAAGCAGGTCTCCTGCCTCTTCAAGGTCATTTTAAATATAACAAAGCAATCTTTATGTTCAAAGTGTGGAAACGCAAAACACCTGAGTACATCTCCACTTTGTTCCGTAAGTCTGAGTCCAAGCTTGGAAACATCAGAAAGCTTTTCATAGTACCTAAACCAAGGATCGATCTATATAAAACTAGCTTATCCTTCTCAGGGGCAATTATCTGGAATGCACTTCCCGACCATGTAAAATCCACCTCCTCGCTAGCGTGTTTTAAAAAGTGTCTCTGCAAATACTTTGTGGATCACTCGTAGGGATGCCTTAACCACTTGTATTATATGTTTCTTTTTAAGCTGCGTCCAATTTATTCCCAATTAAGTCTGTTATCCTTTTCATTTATCATTTGGAATACTTAGCTCTGTCTATGTGTGAAGGGGGGCGGGTAGGGTGGGGGGTGTCTGTGAGTCTATGAGTATGTCTGTCTATGTGAACAGTGTTGTCATCTGTTGGCAAGAATTATGTTTACTTATATGTATGTATATTTGGAGTTAGTCTTGTAGTTGTTAGCAACGGCAGGTTTGTAAAATGGCTGTGTCGATGACGATGTCAATGCCTAAACCGTTGTAAAATAAAGTTTCATTGATTCATTGATTCATTGATTCTCTCTCTCTCTCTCTCTCTCTCTCTCTCTCTCTCTCTCTCTCTCTCTCTCTCTCTCTCTCTCTCTCTCTCTCTCTCTCTCTCTTTCTTTCCCCCTCCCTCTCTCTCTGTCTGTCTGTCTGTCTGTCTGTCTGTCTGTCTGTCTGTCTGTCTGTCTCTCTCTCTCTCTCTCTCTCTCTCTCTCTCTCTCTCTCTCTCTCTCTCTCTCTCTCTCTCTCTCTCTCTCTCTCTCTCTTATACTCTTTGTCAAGTACGTTTCAGTCACGTTTATAATTACACGGATTCCAATACTGCGCTTGCAGAATGGTATGAGCTTTTTCTAAGTGTACTGGATAAACATGCACCATACCGAAAAAACGTGTAAAAAGTGCACAGCCTCCCTTGTGGTTAAATAAAGATATCAAGGATGCCATGTCACTTCGTAATGAACTTAAAAAGCACAAGGAATTTGAAGCCTATCGTAAACACCAAAATAAGGTAAAGTATCTTGTTCGTGAAGCCCAAAAGTGTCACTTTAAACGGATCCTTGATGAGAAAAGGGACACAGTTACAGTGTGGCGCGCCCTGAACACATTTACAAAATCTAAACAAAAGCCGGCATGCACCAGTGTCTCAGCGGATACATTTAATACACATTTCCTATCTGCTGCTGATGTCCTGGGGCGGTCCGTGGCGCAGTGGTTAAGGCGCCTGCCACCAATGCTAAAGGTGCGTGGTTCGACTACGGGTTCCGGCGTCGGATTTTTCTCCTCTAGTAAGTGTCACCGTTAATTCGGGCGGACCGTCGGGGGTTCTTTCTCCGGGTACTCCGGCTCTTCCTCCCCCTCCACTTTGGTATCAGTTTCAGCCCACTTAATCAAATTTCAAATACAAACGATTTTGAATTTCCAAAAACTACAGTAGCTCGCTTGAGCTTGCCCTTAGCACCACGTGAATGTTCTGTGTTTATGTACAGTGTGTGAGTGAATGCGCGTGATTCACGTGAGCGTGCTTGTTGGGTTCAGTTCGCGGCGGCGCTTTGAGCCGATTTTCAATTGGGATAAAGCGCCTATTATTATTATTATTATTATTACAAAGTTGTCCAAACATGTCACAGATATCAGACGTACTTGATAAATTCTGTGCCGAAAAGCTCAAGTCAAATATTTTCAACATTCCTGTTATAACGGTTTGATGACGTTGGTAAAACTATATCTCAGCTAAAAAATAAGAGATCAACTGGTCATGAGGGCATTAGTACTGCAATATTAAAATTAGGTCTCCCACATGTCCTTGATTCTCTGACGTATATTTACAATATTTGTATTCGACAGGGAATATTTCCGTCCAGCCTAAAGAAAGCAAAAGTCTTTCCTTTGCCCAAAACTAAAGATCTTTCTAAGCCAAATAACTTTAGGCCCATTTCCTTACTTTCGACTTTGTCTAAAGCAATAGAAGAACATATTCACCATCATTTACAGCAGTTCCTGGAAAATCATCAAGTTTTACACACCTTGTATTCAGGCTTTCGACAACACCATTCTTGTCATACAGCGCTGATTCATCTGATTGATAGATGGCTCGATGCAATGAACAGACTGCAAGCGACAGGGACAGAATTCTTAGATTTTAGCAAAGCTTTCGACTTGCGAAATATTTATTATTATTATTATTATTATTATTATTATTATTATTATTATTATTATTATTATTATTATTATTATCTCTTCTTTTTATTTTATTTATTTGTCATTTTACCTTTTCTGCTGTTATATTTATTTAAAATGTTATTAAGGACAGACATGTAAAAGGGCCTGTGTGCCTACTGTCTTCATGCTTAGAAAATAAAGTTTCAATTCAATTCTCTCTCTCTCTCTCTCTCTCTCTCTCTCTCTCTCTCTCTCTCTCTCTCTCTCTCTCTCTCTCTCTCTCTCTCTCGCTCTCTCTCTCTCTCTCTCTCGCTCTCTCTCTTTCTCGCTCTCTCGCTCTCTCTCTCTCTCTCTCTCTCTCTCTCTCTCTCTCTCTCTCTCTCTCTCTCTCTCTCTCTCTCTCTCTCTCTCTCTCTCTCTCTCTCTCTCTCTCTCTCTCTCTCTCTCTCTCTCTCTCTCTCTCTCTCTCTCTCTCTCTCTCTCTCTCTCTCTCTCTCGGGGAGCTGGGTGGCTCGGTGGTAAAAGCGTTTGCCTCCAGACCAAAAGGTCCCGGGTTCGAATCCAGCTTGGGTCAAAATTTGCTCAGACCCTTTTTCGTTGTCCCCGTCTTTGAAATCACCCTCGTGGTGGACAAAAGACGTTAAGCCCTAAACATTTCTCTCTCTCTCTCTCTCTCTCTCTCTCTCTCTCTCTCTCTCTCTCTCTCTCTCTCGTTTCGTCTGTCTGTATCTCTCTCGTCGGTCTGTCTGTCGCTATATCAGTGTATGTATGTATGTGTGTGTGGGTGGGTGTCTGTCTGTCTGTCTGTCTGCCTCTCTCTCTCTCTCTCTCTCTCTCTCTCTCTCTGCCTCGACTGGACATTTATAGGTCGTCATTGTCATATTCTGGTGCAAAGTTATGGAACACTATTCCTGCGGATGTTAGAGCCGCGCCATCGCTTAAAACTTACAAGACCAAGCTGCTCAAACATCTAGACAAAACATAATTTTTCCTTTTATTTTTTATTTTTATTTTTACATGTAGCACTTATGTGGCATTTCACGGATAGTCTGCATTCTCTTCTAACATTTATGAACGCATGTAATATACCTCTGGCATTCCAGCAAGCCGCATTATGTAATATCCATGACCCCATGGACTCGGCTGGCCAGACGGGATGCCATCGATAGACACAGCATTGGGCAATCCAGACCAAAAAGGTGACTGCCAAGCGTGTAATATGCAAAGAAGTACCCAACGGAGAAAGAAACACGCTTAGAAAAGACGGGTACAACACAATTTATTAATATTTCGGGTAAATACCCTTTGTCAAAATAGACAAACAAACAAACATAGAGATTAGCCGCTACTTATCTTCAATGGCAGAAGGAATGTGGCAGTTGCCACATTCCTTCTGCCATTGAAGATAAGTAGCGGCTAATCTCTATGTTTGTTTGTTTGTCTATTTTGACAAAGGGTATTTACCCGAAATATTAATAAATTGTGTTGTACCCGTCTTTTCTAAGCGTGTTTCTTTCTCCGTTGGGTACTACTTCACAGCATTGGGCGCTCGTGCCGCGTGGCAGTGCTGTGGTTTCTTCGCGTGAGTCGACCTGCGCGCGTGGTGGTTGCGGGATCGCTGCAGAAGTCTTGTGTTTCGCTAGAAAGAAGAACAAAGACTGGTTTGACGAAAACGATGTTGAGATCCAGGAACACCTAGCAACAAAAAAAAAAGAGCCGCCCATCAGGCCCACCTAGCCCAGCCTTCCTGCCCTGTGAAGAAGTCTGCCTTCCGCCTCGTCTGCAGCAGTCTCCAGCGCAAGCTCAGAGATCTCCAGAATGAGTGGTGGACCAGACTTGCACAGAGGACCCAGCTTTGCGCTGACAATGGTGACTACAGGGGCTTCTACGAAGCACTGAAAGCAGTGTATGGCCCCAGGCACCTGGTACAAAGTCCCCTGCGAAGCGCGAATGGCCAGGCACTCCTCACAGATAATACCTCCATCTTGAACCGCTGGTCGGAGTACTTTCAGAGCCTCTTCAGCGCTGAGCGCACTGTTCAAGAAGCAGTCGTCCTACAAATCCCAAAACTCCCAGTAAAGGTTGAATTGGACGAACCGCCCACAGCTGAAGAGACCCTCGCAGCCATCCACCAGCTCAAGAGTGGCAAAGCAGCAGGCATTGGTGGAATACCGCCAGAAATCTGGAAACATGGAGGCACAGCACTGCACAACAAGCTCCATGACCTCTTTCTCTGCTGCTGGGAGGAAGGAACACTACCAAAGGATCTCCGTGACGCTGTCGTTATCACCCTGCACAAGAACAAAGGCGAGAAGTCTGACTGTTCCAACTATCGGGGAATTACCCTGCTGTCCATTGCTGGGAAAGTTCTTGCAAGGCTGCTCCTTAATCGGCTGGTACCTGCCATCGCTGAAGACCACCTCCCAGAGGGCCAGTGTGGCTTCAGAGCAAACAGGAGCACCACCGATGTGGTCTTTGTGCTTAGACAGCTTCAGGAGAAGTGCCGCGAGCAGAACAAAGGGCTGTACGTAACGTTTGTCGACCTAACAAAAGCGTTCGACACTGTGAGCAGGCAAGGCATGTGGCATATCCTGGAGCGACTTGGCTGTCCCCCAAAGTTCCTCAACATGATTGTCCAGCTACACGAGGACCAGCAAGGCCAGGTCAGACTCAACAATGACCTCTCAGAACCATTCCCTATTCTCAACGGCATAAAGCAGGGCTGCGTGCTGGCACCGACCCTCTTCACCATCTTTTTTAGCATGATGTTAAAGCAGGCCACAGTGGACCTCGATGATGACGATGCAGTGTACATCAGGTATCGTCTCGATGGCAGCCTGTTCAAACTCAGACGACTGCAGGCCCACACGAAAACCCTAGACCAACTGATTCGTGAGCTGCTTTTTGCTGATGACGCTGCCCTCGTTGCACACACAGAGAGAGCCCTGCAGCGCAGCACGTCCTGCTTCGCAGATGCTGCCCAGCTCTTTGGACTCGAGGTCAGTCTGAAAAAGACAGAGGTCCTCCATCAGCCGGCACCCAAGACAGTGTATCGCCCTCCTCACATCACCATTGGCGAGTCTGAACTAAAGTCAGTGCACCAGTTTACTTACCTTGGCTGCATTATCACGTCGGACGCCAAGCTGGACAAGGAGCTTGACAGCAGGCTGGCAAAAGCGAACAGCGCTTTCGGGCGACTTTTCAAGCGGGTGTGGCACAATCAACAGCTGAAAACAGGCACAAAGATCAGCGTGTACAGAGCTGTGGTCCTCACCACCCTGCTGTATGGTTCCGAGTCCTGGGCCCTCTACCGCAGCCAACTACGACTCCTCGAACGCTTCCACCAGCGCTGCCTGCGCACCATCCTGGGCATTCACTGGAGTGACTATGTCACCAACGTCGAGGTCCTTGAACAGGCTGAAACTGTGAGCATCGAGGCTTTGCTGCTGCGGACACAGCTCCGCTGGGCGGGGCATGTCTCCAGGATGGAGGATCATCGCCTACCAAAGATCACCCTGTTCGGCGAGCTTGCTACTGGACACCGTGACAGAGGGGCACCAAAGAAGAGATACAAAGACTGTCTCAAGAAGTCACTTAGTGCCTGCCAAATCGACCACCACCAATGGTCTTCGCTTGCTGTGGACCGTGACACCTGGCGCTCCACCATTTACAAGGCAGCTGTCTCCTTTGAGGACTCTCACAGAGCTAGCCTTAAGGACAAGCGGCTCAGGAGAAAAAACAGAGATGCCGCAACTCAGAACCCTGGCCATACCTCCCCCTGCAGCCACTGCGGTCGAACCTGCCTGTCCCGGATTGGCCTCCGCAGCCATGAAAAAGCCTGCAGACGTCGTGGGCAACACCTATAAAATCTTCTTTCGCGAAGTCAAGCCAAGAGAGATATATTACTTTTACTGCAGACTATAGCATCTAGCTGTGCGCGGTTTAGTGGCGCGGGGAGGCCGCTATCGCGTGTGTGTGCGGGTGTGTGATTATCTGTGTGTGTGCAAGTGTATGTGTGTGCACGCGCGCATCCCTACGTGCTTGCGCACGCGCGCGCGTGTGTGTATCAGTGTGCCAGTGTGTGTGTGTGTGTGTATGCCTGTTGTATGTTTGTTGGAATGAGCCGTGTTGATTTTTATGATGAGAACAATAGCGGTTTTATGTACAAAATCCTTTATACTTTTTATATTTGCTGTAGTATAGTTTTAAGTGATAGAATGTATGTGTACATGATATACTGATGTGTGTGTGTGTGTGTGTGTGTGTGTGTGTGTGTGTGTGTGTGTGTGTGTGTGTGTGTAGACGAAAGAGCTAAAATGGGTGACTGTCTTTACCATCCTTATGGAAAATGGGGGGGTGTATAATTCTGGGTTCCCAAGTCAGACACCCATTTTTTCTGAGGGTTGTTTCTGCATTGTCTTGCGGTAAAGATTCATAAAAAGTAAAAAAAATCCGTTTTTCTCATTTTGGCGTTAACACATGCACTTTTGTGTTTAACAGACACGCCGGTAGTGTGTTTGAAAACTTGTCCCTCCCAGCAATGTGTGTGTGTGTGTTGTGCACACAGAACCCTGAAAATGAGCGTGTATGTGTATTACATCACCCTTCTCAGCTATAAATAACTTCATAGCTGATATGGGTCAGGGGGGATATTTTGTTGTTTCATGGTGTAAATTGTTGATGTTTCTACAAAATTAGGTTTGTTATTTGAGGGTGTGGTTGTTTTGTTAAAAAAAGTGTTGAGTTGTAATGTACTTCCGGGGTGATGTGGAGAATAGTGAACAACTTTGAGATTCATGTATACGTTCACCAGGGACTTAGCCTATTCGTTTTCTACGTTTGTTTCCATGTCAGATGAAGAATATTTGATCTGAAACGTCGTTGTTTGTTTCTATTTTAAAGGGTTTTCCGCCACTATCTTCTGTTTTAGTTTGACTTAGCCTATAATTATATTCGTGCGCCGGTTGCTAAGAAGTGAAGTGATTGTATGAGTGCGCATTGTAAGAGAGGACGTTTAGACTTCGGGTGAGGCTGCTGTTGTCTTTTGTCCTGCCCGACCTTTTGGTTGAACCTGTTGCTTTATTTTGTAGGTTTGTCGATGTTATCAATGCCGCATCTCCTTTTAGATTGTATGCACAAATTGATTGAATGGAAATGACGTCACAGAGTCAGCGTCGTTTCATGCGTCGTCTGCTACAGTCAGTCGTTTAGTGCAGTTAAAAGAGTGCAGGCTTGGATGGGCCATTTTCTGATGTAATAGTAAAGTATTATTTGTGTGAATGCTGTCCGTTTGAAGGAAGGTTGATTGATTGTACATTGCTTAACGTCCCGACAGCAACAAGACTTTCTCAGGACGTGCCTGCACTGCTAGTGACAAAAACTCAACAGAATATTGAATGTATGTCGCCAGCCGGTCCAATACGTTAAATAAAACCTACAACATGGGGCCTAAATAAAGCTAAGACCATTTAGCAACACACATCGAATATCAAGAGCCACAGGCAGCGCAGACAGTAGGGAGAGTTTAAAAAAGGAAAATGCAGGTGAATGGACCAAGGCTAGACAGAAACACATGCCCCCGGAATATAGAGAAAAACCCACCCTGTGGGGCTGACCAGGGTGCCCCTGGGAACTAAAAAGTCCCCCAGGGCAGACCCGGTTGGGGGTGTTTGAAGGAAGGACTGGAAAGTCGAGTGTTGAGGGCAGACCGGTTGGGGGTGTTTCAGGGAAGGACTGGAAAGTCGAGTGTTGAGCGAAGAGAGAAGGCGAGGATGGGAAAAATATCCAGCACTATACGTTGGTTGGAATAGATGCATATCAGTTACGACACGCTTGTAAATTAAAACACTTTTAACCCCACCCGGGTCTGCCCTGGGGGACTTGGGTGGGGTTAACTACTTTTTATTTCCCAGGGGCACCCTGGTCAGCCCCACAGGGTGGGTTTTTCTCTCTATTCTGGGGCATGTGTCTCTGTCGGCCCTTTGTCCATTCAGCTGTATTTGCCTTTTTAAAACTCTCCCTACTGTCTGCACTGCCTGTAGCTCTTGATATTGGATGTGTGTTGCTAAATGGTCTTAGCTTTATCAAGGCCCCATGTGTTAGGTTTATTTAATGTATTTGACCGGCTGGCGACATACATTCAATGTTCTGTTTAGTATGTTGTTGTTTTTCCACAAGCAGTGCAGGCACGTCCTGAGAAAGCCTTGTTGCTGTCGGGACGTTAAGTAATGTACAATAAAACACTTTTAACATTAAGAAAAGTTGAGTTAAAAGAGGTTTTAAAACAGTTTTCATAAAAACTTTTGCCCGACACGCTTCTAAAAACAACATTTTCTTAGTTTTAAACCTTGTACCGCGCCATAAACGCCGCGATTGCTTTTCAGTCTTAGCTGTCCTATAGTGTGGAATGTGGGACTTTGCCAACTGAATCCATCTGGTGCACTCCAAATGAGTATTTGTGAGTGGTTCGACGTGCAACTCAGTGTGCGCCTCTGAAATGACCTACTGATTCCACTGATAATGAAAATCTTTCATTCATAAGAGCGCATTTAGCAGCTCTATAAACCAAAAGTGATGACCCCCTTCCCCCCCCACCACCCCCCCACCACCCCCACCCCCCACCCCACACACACTTCTCCCCCCCCCCCCTCCCCCAACCCCCTTACAACCCCACTCAAACAATAATAATAGTAAAATCAACCAAAGGTATCTTTAGTGAGGTATTTTCACTGTAATCCCAGTTTTGTGTAAGAGGCACCCACTTTTTGGGTAAAAATCCATTTTTTTTCCATCCAGTGGCTCTGTTTCTAGAAAATGTCTATTTTATTTTAAGTTGTAGAGCTTAGTTATAAGGTGAGTTCTAAACATTCGCATCAACTCCAGAGCCCTAGAATAAATAGAAATATGGGAACCCATTTTCACATAAAATGGTAGGTAACCCAGACTGATGGTTTTGTGTTCATGTGTGTGTGTGTGTGTGTGTGTGTGTGTGTGTGTAGACGAAAGACCTAAAACGGGTGACTGTCTTTACCATCCTTATGGAAACTGGGTATGTGTATAATTCTGGGTTTCCAAGTCAGACACCCATTTTTTCTGAGGGTTGTTTCTGCATTGTCTTGCGGTAAAGATTCATAAAAAGTAAAAAAATCCGTTTTTCTCATTTTGGCGTTAACACATGCACTTTTGTGTTTAACAGACACGCCGAAAGTGTGTTTGAAAACTTGTCCCTCCCAGCAATGTGTGTGTGTGTGTTGTGACACAGAACCCTGAAAATGAGCGTGTATGTATTACATCACCCTTCTCAGCTAGCTATAAATAACTTCATAGCTGATATGGGTCAGGGGGGATATTTTGTTGTTTTAGGGAGTAAATTGTTTATGTTTCTACAGAATTAGGTTTGTTATTTGAGGGTGTGGTTGTTTTGTTAAAAAAAGTGTTGAGTTGTAATGTACTTCCGGGGTGATGTGGAGAAAGGTCATGTCTAGTGGCAGATTTGAGATTCATGTATACGTTCACCAGGGACTTAGCCTATACGTTTTCTACGTTTGTTTCCATGTCAGATGAAGAATATTTGATCTGAAACGTCGTTCTTTGTTTCTATTTTAAAGGGTTTTTCGCCACTATCTTCTGTTTTAGTTTGACTTAGCCTATAATTATATTCTTGCGCCGGTTGCTAAGAAGTGAAGTGATTGTATGAGTGCGCATTGTAAGAGAGGACGTTTAGACTTTGGGTGAGGCTGCTGTTGTCTTTTGTCCTGCCCGACCTTTTGGTTGAACCTGTTGCTTTATTTTGTAGGTTTGTCGATGTTATCAATGCCGCATCTCCTTTTGGATTGTATGCACAAATTGATTGAATGGAAATGACGTCACAGAGTCAGCGTCGTTTCATGCGTCGTCTGCACCAGTCAGTCGTTTAGTGCAGTTAAAAGAGTGCAGGCTTGGATGGGCCATTTTCTGATGTAATAGTAAAGTATTATTTGTGTGAATGCTGTCCGTTTGAAGGAAGGTTGATTGATTGTACATAGCTTAACGTCCCGACAGCAACAAGACTTTCTCAGGACGTGCCTGCACTGCTAGTGACAAAAACTCAACAGAATATTGAATGTATGTCGCCAGCCGGTCCAATACGTTAAATAAAACCTACGACATGGGGCCTAAATAAAGCTAAGACCATTTAGCAACACACATCGAATATCAAGAGCCACAGGCAGCGCAGACAGTAGGGAGAGTTTAAAAAAGGAAAATGCAGGTGAATGGACCAAGGGTAGACAGAAACACATGCCCCCGGAATATAGAGAAAAAACCCACCCTGTGGGGCTGACCAGGGTGCCCCTGGGAACTAAAAAGTCCCCCAGGGCAGACCCGGTTGGGGGTGTTTGAAGGAAGGACTGGAAAGTCGAGTGTTGAGGGCAGACCGGTTGGGGGTGTTTCAGGGAAGGACTGGAAAGTTGAGTGTTGAGCGAAGCCCGAGAGAAGGCGAGGATGGGAAAAATATCCAGCACTATACGTTGGAATAGATGCATATCAGTTACGACATGCTTGTAAATTAAAACACTTTTAACCCCACCCGGGTCTGCCCTGGGGGACTTGGGTGGGGTTAACTACTTTTTATTTCCCAGGGGCACCCTGGTCAGCCCCACAGGGTGGGTTTTTCTCTCTATTCTGGGGCATGTGTCTCTGTCGGCCCTTTGTCCATTCACCTGTATTTGACTTTTTAAAACTCTCCCTACTGTCTGCACTGCCTGTAGCTCTTGATATTGGATGTGTGTTGCTAAATGGTCTTAGCTTTATGTAGGCCCCATGTGTTAGGTTTATTTAATGTATTTGACCGGCTGGCGATATACATTCAATGTTCTGTTTAGTTGTTGTTTTTTCACAAGCAGTGCCGGCAGGCACGTCCTGAGAAAGCCTTGTTGCTGTCGGGACGTTAAGTAATGTACAATAAAACACTTTTAACATTAAGAAAAGTTGAGTTAAAAGAGGTTTTAAAACAGTTTTCATAAAAACTTTTGCCCGACACGCTTCTAAAAACAACATTTTCTTAGTTTTAAACCTTGTACCGCGCCATAAACGCCGCGATTGCTTTTCAGTCTTAGCTGTCCTATAGTGTGGAATGTGGGACTTTGCCAACTGGATCCATCTGGTGCACTCCAAATGAGTATTTGTGAGTGGTTTGACGTGCAACTCAGTGTGCGCCTCTGAAATGACCTACTGATTCCACTGATAATGAAACTCTTTCATTCATAAGAGTGCATTGAGCAGCTCTATAAACCAAAAGTGATGACCCCCTCTCCCCCCCCCCACCCTCCCCTCCCCCCCCCCGCCCCGCCCCCCACACACACACACTTCTCCCCCCCCCCCCAACCCCCTTACAACCCCACTCAAACAATCATAATAGTAAAATCAACCAAAGGTATCTTTAGTGAGGTATTTTCACTGTAATCCCAGTTTTGTGTGAGAGGCACCCACTTTTGGGGTAAACACCCATTTTTTTTCCATCCAGTGGCTCTGTTTCTAGAAAATGTCTATTTTATTTTAAGTTGTAGAGCTTAGTTATAAGGTGAGTTCTAAACATTGGCATCAACTCCAGAGCCCTAGAATAAATAGAAATATGGGAACCCATTTTCACATAAAATGGTAGGTCACCCAGTCTGAGGGTTTTGTGTTCATGTGTGTGTGTGTGTGTGTGTCAGTGTGTGTGGTGTGGAGGGTTGTGCAGGCTTGGCTTGGCGCCTGTAGGCTACAAGCTAATCTGGCACAAACCTGTGCACGCGGCAATTACACACCGGCGCGTGTGTGTGTGTGTGCGTGTGCGTGTGTGTGTATAAGAGAGTGATTGTATGTACGTTATTTTGTTTTGTAGTGTGTAGCAAGGACAAGAATGAAAACAGGTCTGCGCACCTATTCTTTTATCCTTGGAAAATAAAGTTTCATTCATTCATTCATTCATTCATTCATTCATTCATTCATTCATTCATTCATTCATTCATTCTCTCTCTCTCTCTCTCTCTCTCTCTCTCTCTCTCTCTCTCTCTCTCTCTCTCTCTCTCTCTCTCTCTCTCTCTCTCTCTCTCTCTCTTTTGCTTTATTTACCCCGCCCTAGGATAGATATCTAAGTCAAGCCTACTGTTTTCAGGTGATTCTGTCTGGACCTCATTGCCTTTAAACATTAAGTCACTTTACCCACTCACTTCCAATCAGCGTGACTTCACAGTTGGCCTAATAAGCATAATACTGCTGATAACACGTTAACGTCAAATACATTTGCTAACTAAACGTCTATTGTACTGTTGGTGTCTCTATAAGCTATTGATGCTGCTGATGACACTGTCTTAGATGTGTATAATATTAATGCTATGCACTAATTATTTCCCTTGCTTTTTTACATCTGTGGCAGTTACAAATTTCCAATGCCATTTCATTTTTTAAAAAAAAATAAACAACAACAAAAAAGAAAATCACCTATTGTGTTCGTTAATTTTTTTCCCCTTGATTTTGTTGTTGTTATGTTATTGTTGTTTTTGTTTTGTTTTGGTATGCTGTGTTTGTTTTCCTGTTGTGTTCTGTTTTGTTTACAGGACACTGTTTATGGGCAGTGGGCAGATGTTCACATCTGCACGGGACATAGACGACCCCGCCCTCCACGAGTCGCCTGCTGCCTTGCAGGCCTGGCCGCTTGGCTGCGGAAAGGCTAAGGGAGGAAACCCCTGACATCAAAGCCCCCGTGTCTCCGGGGAAGGCTTTTGAGCCAGAGACTAGGACAAGGACAGTCTGATATAAAACCTACGACCCAAGGACCTCGATGTCATCGTCCCAGCTTGCTAGGCCATGGCAGATGAACCAAGGGTTTAAAGGGTGGGGCCAGTACTGCGCACACTGCACTCCACCAAAAAGCTCCACCGCGCAGGCTTTAGGAAACGTCCACGGACCATGACACTGACCATTCCAAGTCCTGTAGCGACGGGCGAGGGGCGAAACGGCAGGTGAAAGATGTCACTGGAAGCCGCAGTCTCAAACCTGCATGCAGGCGGTTCAGGATATTGGTCGCCTGATGTTGACCTGGGGATGACAACATCACTCGGCACACCCTGAACGACCAAGCAGCCTTCTCTAGGGACAGCACTGCTTGCTCCACACGGAGAGGGGCCTAGAAAAGGTGGCCTAACTAAAGCTCGTCCCCTCGCAACCCCAGTTGGCTAGCCGCGGTCAACGGGCATCTTCTCCTGCGGTCAAAAAACAAGAAAGAATAACGGATCCACTCTCATGACGACCACGACCGGACTCAACGTAGCATGCTGGAACGTCCGAACCATGCTCGACAAAGCAGACAGCGGACGCCCTGAACGTCGCTCCGCCCTCATTGCCCATGAATTGCGGAGGTTAAACATCGACATCGCCGCGCTCAGCGAAGTACGCCTTCCGGACGAAGGCAGCCTCCAAGAACTTGGTGCTGGGTACACCCTCTACTGGTCAGGCAGGCCTGCATCAGAAAGACGGCTCTCAGGCGTGGGTTTCATGGTCAAGACATCCATTGCGACTAAGCTGGAAAACCTACCAACGGGCCACTCAGACCGCATCATGTCCATGCGCCTCCCACTGAGACACCAGCAACACGTCACCCTTCTCAGTGTGTACTCCCCAACCCTCCTGGCAGAGCCTGCTGAAAAGGACAAATTTTACACTGACCTGCGCAGCCTCCTACAGAGTACCCCTGCAGACGACAAAGTCATCATCCTTGGCGACTTCAACGCCAGAGTGGGCCAGGACTCTGAAGCCTGGAAAGGAGTCCTCGGCAAGCATGGCGTGGGGAACTGCAATGACAATGGCCGCCTACTGTTGGAGTTCTGTGCGGAGCAGCAACTGGTCATCACCAACACTACTTTTCAGCAAAAGGACAGTCGAAAGACCACCTGGATGCATCCTCGCTCCAAACACTGGCACCTTATCGACTATGTCCTAGTGCGTCAGAGGGACCGCAGTGACGTCCTCCTCACCAGAGTAATGCCCAGCGCAGAGTGCCACACTGACCACCGCCTTGTCCGCTGCAAACTCAGGCTCCACTTCAGGCCAAAACCCAAGAAATGGGGGCCCCCCAAGAAAAAGCTTGATGTTGCCAGCCTTCAGCGTGACGATGTGAAAGCCGCCTTTCAGACAGATTTACAGCGCAGGCTCAAAGACACAGCGGACCCAGTAGACTCCTCCCCTGAAACACTTTGGGAACAACTGAAAACTGCTATTACAAAATCCTCTGCAGAAGTCTTGGGTTTCGCCAGAAAGAAGAACAAAGACTGGTTTGACGAAAACGATGTAGAGATCCAGGAACACCTAGCAAAAAAAAGAGCCGCCCATCAGGCCCACCTAGCCCAGCCTTCCTGCCCTGTGAAGAAGTCTGCCTTCCGCCTCGTCTGCAGCAGTCTCCAGCGCAAGCTTAGAGATCTCCAGAATGAGTGGTGGTGGACCAGACTTGCACAGAGGACCCAGCTTTGTGCTGACAATGGTGACTACAGGGGCTTCTACGAAGCACTGAAAGCAGTGTATGGCCCCAGGCACCTGGTACAAAGTCCCCTGCGAAGCGCGAATGGCCAGGCACTCCTCACAGATAATACCTCCATCTTGAACCGCTGGTCGGAATACTTTCAGAGCCTCTTCAGCGCTGAGCGCACTGTTCAAGAAGCAGTCGTCATACAAATCCCACACCTCCCAGTAAAGGTTGAATTGGACGAACCGCCCACCGCTGAAGAGACCCTCACAGCCATCCACCAGCTCAAGAGTGGCAAAGCAGCAGGCATTGATGGAATACCGCCAGAGATCTGGAAACATGGAGGCACAGCACTGCACAACAAGCTCCATGACCTCTTTCTCTGCTGCTGGGAGGAAGGAACACTACCAAAAGATCTCCGTGATGCAGTCGTTATCACCCTGTACAAGAACAAAGGCGAGAAGTCTGACTGTTCCAACTATCGGGGAATTACCCTGCTGTCCATTGCTGGGAAAATCCTTGCAAGGCTGCTCCTGAATCGGCTGGTACCTGCCATCGCTGAAGACCAACTCCCAGAGGGCCAGTGTGGCTTCAGAGCAAACAGGAGCACCACCGATATGGTCTTTGTGCTGAGACAGCTACAGGAGAAGTGCCGCGAGCAGAACAAAGGGCTGTACGTAACATTTGTCGACCTAACAAAAGCGTTCGACACTGTGAGCAGGCAAGGCATGTTGCAGATCCTGGAGCGACTTGGCTGTCCCCCAAAGTTCCTCAACATGATTGTCCAGCTACACGAGGACCAGCAAGGCCAGGTCAGACTCAACAATGACCTCTCAGAACCATTCCCTATTCTCAACGGCGTAAAGCAGGGCTGCGTGCTGGCACCGACCCTCTTCACCATCTTTTTTAGCATGATGTTGAAGCAGGCCACAGTGGATCTTGATGATGACGATGCAGTGTACATCAGGTATCGTCTCGATGGCAGCCTGTTCAACCTCAGACGACTGCAGGCCCACACGAAAACCCTAGACCAACTGATTCGTGAGCTGCTTTTTGCTGATGATGCTGCCCTCGTTGCACACACAGAGAGAGCCCTGCAGCGCATCACGTCTTGCTTCGCAGATGCTGCCCAGCTCTTTGGACTCGAGGTCAGTCTGAAAAAGACAGAGGTCCTCCATCAGCCGGCACCCAAGACAGTGTATCGCCCTCCTCACATCACCATTGGCGAGTCTGAACTAAAGTCAGTGCACCAGTTTACTTACCTTGGCTGCATTATCACGTCGGACGCCAAGCTGGACAAGGAGCTTGACAGCAGGCTGGCAAAAGCGAACAGCGCTTTCGGGCGACTTTTCAAGCGGGTGTGGCACAATCAACAGCTGAAAACAGGCACCAAGATCAGCGTGTACAGAGCTGTGGTCCTCACCACCCTGCTGTATGGTTCCGAGTCCTGGGCCCTCTACCGCAGCCAACTACGACTCCTCGAACGCTTCCACCAGCGCTGCCTGCGTACCATCCTGGGCATTCACTGGAGTGACTATGTCACCAACGTCGAGGTCCTTGAACAGGCTGAAACTGTGAGCATCGAGGCTTTGCTGTTGCGGACACAGCTCCGCTGGGCGGGGCATGTCTCCAGGATGGAGGATCATTCATTCATTCAGTCCTCTCTGCGCCGTCTGGTGCTTGAGGCGACCAGGATGGAGGATCATCGCCTACCAAAGATCACCCTGTTCGGCGAGCTTGCTACTGGACACCGTGACAGAGGGGCACCAAAGAAGAGATACAAAGACTGTCTCAAGAAGTCACTTAGTGCCTGCCAATTCGACCACCACCAGTGGTCTTCGCTTGCTGCGGACCGTGACACCTGGCGCTCCACCATTTACAAGGCAGCTGTCTCCTTTGAGGACTCTCACAGAGCTAGCCTTAAGGACAAGCGGCTCAGGAGAAAAAACAGAGATGCCGCAGCTCAGAACCCCGGCCATACCTTCCCCTGCAGCCACTGCGGTCGAACCTGCCTGTCTCGGATTGGCCTCCGCAGCCACGAACAAGCCTGCAGACGTCGTGGGCAACTCCTATAAAATCTTCGTTCGCGAAGTCAAGCCAAGAGACAGGACAGCTTGTGAGACAGGCATTGAGTTGCTTATTAGCTTTATCCTGAATCTCTCTCTCTCTCTCTCTCTCTCTCTCTCTCTCTCTCTCTCTCTCTCTCTCTCTCTCTCTCTCTCTCTCTCTCTCTCTCTCTCTCTCTCTCTCTCTCTCTTACCTGCATTACACCCGGCTTTTTCACCGTCCCCAGTATCTTATCCCCACTGACCGCTCCCGTACCACACAGGCGGCTTGCGGCCCCAGGTCATCATCTGATCGGATTATGCCAGGGACAGCCGGGTACAGAGTGTTTGTTTTAGGGCTTAGGTTTAAACTGTACCCTGTCTTGTTGGTGTAGCCCGTCTCAGGATTTTTTTTTTTCTTTCAAAATTTTGTCATAAACATGCATTGATAGTCACATGTGAACTAGCTTAACAGAGGACACAAAGTGTGATCCTTGTTGTTATCTACTTGGATTCTACTGCCATATCTAGTTGATCGGTGCTGATTTTTGTTGCAATAGACAGATATCTGGACTGACATTACTGTGCCGCGCATTTTGGCTACGTTGATCTCATTTTGCATCCGACGCAGACATCGTCTTTAATAGGACTGTGTATTTGCAAATGAGCAGCTTTCTGATTGACCAGAAATTCGAGTTTCTAGACAAAGTGTAACATTAAGCGGCTATTTCGAGAAGCTGCGTGAAAAGGGACCCACTGATTTGTTTCATTGTTATATCCACTGTGCCTGACAGTGAATCTGCACTTTGGAAAGTGAAACTAGTAAATTTTGGGGTTTTTTTTATTAATGTGTGGACTGAATAGCGCCGGTTATAACGTACCCATTAGAGACCGGAGTGTGACTGTATAGTGAAAAATTTCGGTAACTCTTGGTTATCTAAATTGTTTTTCTTCTTCTGTACAACGATCAGTCGTACAGACTTGTGAAAGAAAGGATAACTATTGACTTTTGACTCTAAAAAAGGTATTTTGTCGTCGTGTGTACACTAGTGTCTATATACAACGAACAATATGGCGAGTGCATCGGCACTGGCTCAGCCACTCAAGGACTGAAAGTCGGACATTTAAATGTGTATCATTTATATCCGAAAGTACATGATGTTTCCCTGTTTCTGAACCAGCCGTCACATTTCCATCTCTTTGGTCTCATTGAATCTCGTCTGGACTCTCGAATCGCTGACGCATGTGTCAGTATTCCGAATTTTTCTCTTATTCGACGTGATGCAACTTCTCCTGGACATACTGGGCTAGCTGTTTATGTGCACAGCACTGTTCAGCACAGGGTACGCAGACGTCTTGATCTTGAGACCAGGGAGGTGGAATGTGTATGGTTGGAAGTCAAGCTTCCTAACACTTCGCCACTGCTAGTTGGCTTTGTGTAAAGGAATCCAGCATCCACCGCCGAGTCGTATGACGACTTTGTACATGTAATGGATAAAGTGAATGACACAGGCAGGGTTATACTCATCCTCGGCGATTTTAACATTGACATCTTAACTCCATTCGATGTGGCAATGTACAACAATGCTTTTTGGAAAAAAACAGATGATTACCACTACCACCAGAGTAACACACTTTTCGTATACTTTGATAGACCACATCTATACTAACAACCCACAAGTTATCACTGAAACTGACGTCCCTTCACTAGCTGTCAGTGACCACTTTCCCATCACCTTACATGGTCATGTTATGTTCCTAAACAGAGCTGAACCCAACATTTATACATTACTTACAGATGTTTTAGAAAAATAGATAGAGATAGTTTCCTTCATGACCTCAGTTTATTGCCGACGAAAAAAGAGAGTAAAAAATCATACGTTACCGACTTGGTTAACACAAGATATTATCCAAGCGATGGAACTTCGTAATAACTTAAGAAAACAAAAACAGTTTTCTGAGTACAAGCGCCAACGAAACCGTGTCAAATCAATGGTGCGAAGGGCTAAAAAAACTCTGTTCGAACGAATGGTAAGGGAGAACAGAGAAACATCTTCTCTCTGGCGAGCGCTTAATCTTATCACCAGAGGCAACAGTAGAAGATCATCCGCTATCCCCTCTCAGCTCAACGCAGACACTTTTAACGAACACTTTCTGTCGGTTGCCCAGTCAGTAAACTCCTCATCCAAAACGTCAAGTACATATTCGTGTCCTGAGGCTCTACTTAACTTTTGTTCGCAAAGGACAGTGGATAAGTCATCCTTTTGTATTCCCCCTTTAGCAGTGCACGAGGTTGGCAAGCTTATAAATTCACTAAAAAACAAGAAATCGTCCGGACCTGATGAGATTAGCCCCAAAATACTTAAACTTTCCCTTCCTTACACAATTGAATCACTAACCTACATTTATAATTTGTGTATTCAACACAACACGTTTCCTACTGAGCTTAAACATGCTAAAGTAATACCCCTGCCCAAATCTAAAGATCTTACGGACGTGAATAACTACAGACCTATATCCCTTTTGTCTTCCTTGTCAAAACCACTTGAAAGACATGTTCACAAACATCTCTACCAGTACCTTGATACCTGTAATCTTCTACATACCCATCAGTCAGGCTTTAGACCAAAACATTCGTGCCATACGGCATTAACAAGACTTGTTGACACCTGGTTAACTTCTATAAATCAATGTCAAATGATTGGGACAGTCTATCTCGATTTCAAAAAAGCCTTTGATCTTGTAGACCACAGCATCCTTTTGTCTAAACTTCAAGCATATTTATGCAATGCAGATGCCGTATCGTTTTTTAATTCCTACCTCAGCGGTAGGAGGCAAAGAGTTTTCTTAAATGGTAACTACTCGTCCCACGGTATTGTCACGAGCGGCGTGCCTCAAGGCTCTGTCCTCGGGCCATTGCTCTTCTGTGTCTTCATAAATGATCTACCACTGCACCTGAGTAGTAACCAAACCTCGTGTGATTTGTTTGCGGATGACGCAACTCTTCATACGCCTGATCATAGTGTTAATGCGATTAATACACGTCTGCAAAAAAGCATGCAGGAGGTTTCTCACTGGTGCGATTCTAATTCAATGGTTCTTAATCCATCTAAAACAGAATGCATGGTGATAGCCACACGTCAAAGACATCAGCTGCGCCCACTTTCTCTTGATCTAACAGTAAACGGCAAACCAGTCCAACAGGTATCTCAACACCGTCTCCTTGGGGTCACGGTAGATGATCAACTTAAGTGGAAAACTCACATTAGCAGCGTATGTAAACGTGTCTCAAAAAACCTTTATATGCTATCAAAGTTGAAATTCATTACCGATGTAGAGACGCGTACAATTTTCTATAACGCCCATGTAAAGTCGCACATAGACTACGCATCAACAGTGTGGGATGGTTCAAGTGAAGTGCATTTAAAGAGGCTGAATACTTTACACAGGAGGGCTGCTAAACTTATCCTACCGGATCCTCAAATAGCAACGGAAAAAAAAAAAAACTTGAAGTTCTTGGTATGCTTCCCCTGAAGCAGCACCTTATATGTAACAAAGCCATTTTTATGTCCCCCACCCGGGTCTGCCCTGGGGGACTTGGGTGGGGTTAGGTATTTTTTAGTTCCCAGGGTCACCCTGGTCAGCCCCACAGGGTGGGTTTTTCTCTCTCTATTCTGGGGCATGTGTTTCTGTCTACCCTTTGTCCATTCACCTGTATTTGCCTTTTTAAAACTCTCCCTACTGTCTGCACTGCCTGTAGCTCTTGATATTGGATGTGTGTTGCTAAATGGTCTTAGCTTTATTTAGGCCCACCCGGGTCTGCCCTGGGGGACTTGGGTGGGGTTAGGTACTTTTTAGTTCCCAGGGTCACCCTGGTCAGCCCCACAGGGTGAGTTTTTCTCTCTATTCTGGGGCATGTGTTTCTGTCTACCCTTGGTCCATTCACCTGTATTTGCCTTTTTAAAACTCTCCCTACTGTCTGCACTGCCTGTAGCTCTTGATATTGGATGTGTGTTGCTAAATGGTCTTAGCTTTATTTATGCCCCATGTTGTAGGTTTATTTAATGTATTTGACCGGCTGGCGACATACATTCAATTTTCTGTTTAGTTTTTTTTCACAAGCAGTGCAGGCACGTCCTGAGAAAGCCTTGTTGCTGTCGGGACGTTAAGCAATGTACAATCAATCAATCAATCATTTTTATGTATAAGCTGTGTAAACAAAAAGGGCCCCGTTATCTTGACCCATTTTTTTCAGTAATTTCCTCACGACATCCCAGACTGGGGCGGCACTATCAGGTTCCGCGGCCTCGCATTGACATCTTTAAATCTAGCTTAACATACTCAGGTAGTACTCTCTGGAATTCGATTCCATGTAACCTTAGAAGTATGTCCCTGCCCTCCTTTAAAGACGGCCTCTTCAAATATCTAAAATAATCCAGCTTTACATGCGGAAAACTGCATGTTCTTAGAATACATACCATGTATCGGCATGTGCATTGACTCCATGTCTGACAAGTAATACCTGCCTTGATGTACTGGCACGCGTATGGCGTGCGTGTGTTTGTGCGTATGTGTGTGTGTGTATGTGTGGCTGTGTGCATTCGTGCGTATGGGTGTGTGATCGTGTGTGTGTGTGTGTGTGTGTGTGTGTGTGTGTGTGTGTGTGTGTGTGTGTGTGTGTGTGGGTGCGTGCGTCTGTGTGCGTGTGTGCGTTCATGCGTGTGGTCACGTTATGTGATCGTGTGCGTGTGTGCGTGGTCTGTCATAATGTGGCAGATTGCACACGCGTACGCGCACGCACGCACGCATGAGCGCAAGCACGCGCACACCATGTGCGCGATTTATGCAATTTATATGTTGGAATTTTTTATTCATAATTTTTTTTAAATTCTCTTTAAAGGTTTTTTTAACACATTTTCTTTCTTTTCTATCGCGCTATATTCATCAGTATTTTGTTTGCTAGCACATAATTGAATTCCTTAGAGTAGTGTGTGTGTGTGTTTGCGAGTGAACATGCGTGCGTGTGTATGTGTTTGACCTAGTTATGTTTTAGACCATTGTTTTGTTTATGAAAACGTTGATAAGTAATTTGTAGCAACGGCAAGTTTGAAAATTGGTCTTGTAACCAAATACTTCTACCGTTGTAAAATAAAAGTTCATTGTTCATTGTTCATTGTTCTCTCTCCCTCTCTCTCTCTCTCTCTCTCTCTCTCTCTCTCTCTCTCTCTCTCTCTCTCTCTCTCTCTCTCTCTCTCTCTCTCTCTCTCTCTCTCTCTCGCTTGGTAGCGCACATGTATATCTCATTACGTGTATTAAGTGTGTTTATGATGTTTTTTTGTATATGATCGCCTACCACACTGGTTGTGTCCCTGCTGTCGCTTTCGAGCGGCATCTGACCGAGAGGGGCAGCCAATATGACTCGCCCTGTTGGGCGCATATGGTGTGTCAGCGCGTGCAGCCCCGTGCGTGTTTGTGTTAGTAGTTTAGCAAGGACAAGATGGAACAAAGGTCTTTAGACCTAAATCTTTTTATCCTTGGAAAATAAAGATTCTTTGTCATTGTCATTCTCTCTCTCTCTCTCTCTCTCTCTCTCTCTCTCTCTCTCTCTCTCTCTCTCTCTCTCTCTCTCTCTCTCTCTCTCTCTCTCTCTCTCTCTCTCTCTCTCTCTCTCTCTCTCTCTCTCTCTCTCTCTCTGCCTAAAAAAGTATAGTGGGAGAGAGAGAGAGAGAGAGAGAGAGAGAGCGAGAGAGAGAGAGAGAGAGAGAGAGAGAGAGAGAGAGAGAGAGAGAGAGAGAGAGAGAGAGAGAGAGAGAGAGAAAACAGCAACAAAATCACGGAAAAAAAATTAAATAACACCGTCGATAGGTGATTTTTTTTTAATGGCAATTTCATATTCGAAATTGGGTCTACAGCATCCTAAAAAAAAATCTGGGACATTCCAACATCTAAACTAAGATGTTTCACAAACCAAGCTCTTGATTATCTTTTGCTTCTACAGAATCATGCTTGGTATTGAGAGGTATCAGACAGTACCAAAGAGAACTCGTTAATGCAGGCTTTATTTTTCAACCTCTTGTCATAAATCAGGGTCCCACCTTGTGACACTACATCAAGGGGTCTACCCCACCATGGGGCAGACTGAACAGATGTGTTGCGGCCATCGGCCCATATATAATGTCATATTACACAGATAGTTCTTCATTGCGTAATTTAAGTGCATAAAATATGAACATTGAAACTTTTCTGATAGAGTCACAGTCCAGGTTTGCAAGCAACATGCTTATGTCCTCATTCTTAGTGTCATTCAAAAGGCTAGCCAAGTACTTATTCCTTAATGCTGCCGTGTATCTATTACAATACAAGAGAAAGTGTTCTTCATTCTCCATAGTCCCAATACAGAATGGACAGTCCCTCACATGTATATTTGAATACCTATTATTCACATTCAGTTCTACTGTTCCCAGTCTGAAACGTATAAGGTTGTCCCTGAATTATTTTTATCGTTATCTGGGATAAATATCTTTCTGGTTCGAATAACGTTTGGAACTGCTTGTAAGTTGCAAATCTGTCGCTTGACTGAACCTTTGTTTCCCGTGACTGTACAAATGACTCTTTCAGTCTTTGCCTGTACAACAACAAAAAAGCCCTTTCACACCACCGTTTTGTCAAACGTGGCCAAAGCCATACTTGTGTAGGGTGCTTTCTGTTTGGTTCGCCCAAAACAACCCGCTACCGGGTACAGCTCAAGTGCATCTTGTACGCCTGCTTATGAAGTCTTGTATCAGACATCTTAATCAGTTTCATCAAAAACTTTGTAGCTCTTATTATGCTATTAATGTGCAGTGGATGCTTACCCGTTTCATCATAATCTGTCTGATTTGGGGTTCTGACATCCACACTCAATAGTCTCTTGCAGGCGAAAGTGTGCACCTTTTCTATTGTTTCGTGGTGAGCACTAGTCACGATCGAGAAAGGACGCAAAATTCGGATCTTCTGACAAAAATGTACGTTTTCCCTAATTAAGCCATCATTAATCATCACGTGAGAGACAAAGACCAGAATGCCAGCGGGTAACGAAGAATACGTGCGAAAATCGGGTTTTTTTGCCCGGTTTTAATGTGGATGTTGAAGAGAAACGCAGACAAAGCAGCACGCCGTGTGAAGGGACTCACACTACACAGCAAAGTCATGCGTGTTGTTGCGCTACTTTTCTTCGTGTCGCTGCTCGAAAGATGCGGCGACATAGAACCCAACCCGGGTCTGGTAACGGAGGACCAACTTGTGACGTTTATGGACAGAATGGAGAAGAAAATTGAGGACCAGATGAAAGCGCAAGGGGACAATTTCGAGAGACTGACACAGATAATAGACGCCAACCATGGACGTATTGAGGAGAAAATCTGCCAGTTACACGGTGACATGAAAGATATGAGAGATAAGCTAGCGAGACACACAGCTGATATTGGAAAGTTAACAGAATCGGACTCGGCAAGAAACAAGCGCATCGATGAACTGGAGAACATAACAGCATAATAGAGCCAGACGTCGGGTATTTGCTCGAAGTACGCCAAACAAACAGATATGTGATTACTAATTATAGCGCGACATGTGATTAGCTTAACGCAGACAAAGGACCTGTCAATCAAGACATGAAAAAGTCGCCATTTCCGGAAAACGTTACTGTTGTGTCCTTTCCAGAAAACATCACTATTATTTCATTTTCGAAAAACATCACTCTTGTGTCACTTCTGTAAAACGTCACCATTCTGTGCATTCACGTAATTATTGTCACTTCCGGAAATCGTCACTAATGTGCCATTTCCGGTAAACGCCACTAATGTGTCACTTACGTCACTTCTGTTTGCTGGTCTCTCATTGTCGACCTTATGGCCAAGGGCAGAAATCACATACCAACAAACATACACAATCTGAGATGACTCTTGGTCGATCTATGTCTTCCTGACATAATTCTGATGCCGAGCTATCGTGCCCACCACCCGTATACTAAATAGTTTTTCCATATGTTGTAATCTGAAGATTATATTATTATTATTATTATTATTATTATTATTATTATTATTATTATTATTATTATTATTATTATTATTATTATTACTACTACTACTTTCAGCCACGGACTGCTCTGGCGAGCATCAGGTGAAGTGTGCCAACGGAAGATGTGTGCCGCTTGAGTTCCGCTGTGACGGGGATGACGACTGCCGTGACGGAACTGACGAGCTTAACTGCAGTGAGTTTCGATGCCTGTAGTTCATAGTCCGAGCGCATATCACGTTCTCGCTCGGATTCCCGCACACGTGTTGTGTGTGTGTGTGTGATGGTGTGTGTGTGTGTGTGTGTGTGTGTGTGTGTGTGTGTGTGTGTGTGTGTGGGTGTGGGTGTGTCTGTGTCTGCCGGTGTGTGTGTGTGTGTGTGTGTGTGTGTGTGTGTGTGTGTGTGTGTGTGTGTGTGTGTTTCCGTTAGACTCTTGGCGTGACGCAAAACGACAGAAAATATTAGAAAGAAGGGGGGGGGGTGGTAGGGGGGGTAGGGGGGGACAAAAAAATGCTACCTTCCTAGCGCACCTATGCCACCATCATAGCATAGAATTGGAGTGATCGTATAATATCATTTCTAGACAAACCGCCGAGCGACTCCCATTCTCATATTGTTGTATTCATAGTCATACCCGAGAGCCGGGACAAACAGCAGGCTTCTGTAAAGACTTTTTATGAAGAATCGTTCGGCGATTAATGAGAACGGGTTTTTGTTTTGTTTTTTCATAAAAAGATTCAAAGATGCTTAACTGTTTTAAAAGTACTTCAGTAAAATCGTGAAAGTTACAATTAAATTAAAATTTCACACGCACCATACCTTTCACTCAAACAGTTGAAAAGGTCTGAAAGCTGGTAAATAAATTAAATTCATTCAAGGTCTTTCTTCAATTTAGACATAAGTAAATATCAATTAAGTAAAACAAAAATTATGGTCAACCGTTTTGCATAAAATGGCCATTTTATCGTAAATGAGTAATCCGAGCCGAACAAAAAAAAAACGCGTATCGGCGTAAAACAATGGCCAAAACTGCATTTCCTTACACACACGATGGAATCAAACTGAGAAATCCAAAACGAACATGAACGTAACAAGATTTACTCATTCCGAAAATTATGTGTCACTCGTTGAACTGAAAATTTCTCTATGTGTTTGGCGATTGTTTCAGATCGTATGAAACAATCGCCAAACACATAAAGAAATTAAACAGTTCAACGAGTGACAGATATTTCAAAGTTATATGCCAATTTTGCATTTTTGCGGTCCGGTATAACTTAAATCGCTACATAAATGGCTTACAGAGACCCTTTAGGAACATTTTCTGGGTCAGTCCTGCCAACGTCTTATATTAGCGTGCGCTGGTCTGTGATTTTGGACCTTACGGCTGTTCAGTCGTAAGGTCCAAAATCACAGACCAGCACATTTCAATATCCTAAATCACAGACCAGCGCTTTGTCTCTGCAGACACATTTACGTGCAGCCCTGGCGAGGTTCACTGTGACGCGGGGGCCGGGCTGTGTATTGAGGAATCCTGGCTGTGTGACGGGGATGACGATTGTGGGACCGGCTGGGATGAGAAACCTGAAAACTGCCCGAACCATGGTTGAACAGCGTATCATAGTCATTATACCAGTCAGAAATGAATATAACATAGACGTAGTTACAAGTGTAATGTGGTATTACGATTATTTTATAATGGATCGTTGTGCGGATGTGATGTGTGTGTTGTGTGTGTGGTGTGTGAGAGTGTGTGTGTGTGTGTGAGTGTGTGTGTGGGTGTGTTGGAGTGTTGTGTGTGTGTGTTTGTGTGAGTGTGGGTAGTAGTAATAATAATAATAATAATAAATAATAATAAAAATAAATATAATCTAAATAATAAATTATATTTCAGTTTTGCGACGAAACATATGAAGGTGCGTTGCACAACACTGAATCACAATAGCATGGCAAGGGTGGCAGCAAAAAAAACAAATTTCACATAGCAAATCCAACTAGTGCCTTTACTTTAAGGCAACCCTTGAAACTATACAAAGCAACTTTCTAAGACCAGTATCCAACCATGAAGGTTTTCACATACCAGCTGAACTATAGAGATCGTATAGGGCAATCCTGAAGTAAAACAGATAGGGACGTGTAGCTTATTTACGTAAGGGGGCCTCGTTATGCACACTCGAACTAGAAAATTGCCGTTATCACATAGCTGAGCTCGAACTGCGTGATTCTGGATGGGCATCTGTAGTGAGTGAAGTGTGAAAGTGTTGCTTGTGTCACGTGAGTCTGAATGAGACAGAGGAGTGTTTCCACTGACTGCATATTCCCATACATACCCAAAACTCGTGCATACAATAACAGATCTTTATGGGCTTATTCCTTCGATCTACCGCAAATCAGATCATGACATAACAACGTTAACAACTCTTGGGTCATCTGTTTTCTGACCAGGTGTTCACTAATCGAACATAGCATAATGTACAAGGAACCTAAGTAAAAAAATTATTGCACGCCTGATGCGGTCACAAGAGTGTTCAGCTGCCCTATGTATCTGGCTCTTAGTATTTCCTGGGGGTAATGAGGACCAGATATTCAGCGTTTAAGGTAAGTGTTGCGCGGACTCACTCATCCAGCGCAAGGTGTGTTTCATCCTTCCAACACAAGCCAATTTCATCGATAACTGATATGTGTCCGACTGACTGCGTTCCAAACTGCCCGAGTCCGTGCGTACGTAACCGAGTGTTTTAATCTGGCCGCCACATCGATCAACCTGACGCAATCATTGCATACATAACATCGCTGTCCAACACCAAAGGACCATTTCGCAATCCTGTTATCTGCACCCGTAACTGCCCATTCGAACATTAGGCATCATCTTAAAGGCAATCCTGCACACTCACCATCGCAAAATAGTTTTTACCATCTCCTTCCAAACACAAAGGGACCATTTCACAAACCAGTTTATATGCAACATGCGTCTAATCGGGACAATCTAAAAAATGCGAAATCATGACAGACCCAAAACCTGCGTGAGCCCGTATCGATCTACCTGAAGGCATCAATGCTGACATTAACATGTGTAAACCACTGTTCGGGAAAAACAGTTTGTCGGTCGGCTGGAAGTTTTGTAATTTGAAGTATAGTCTTTTGATGCCTGCAACTGCTCTCCTGGCTTTTCCAGCTAAGTTCTCTACACATCTAGTCCAGTTCAGAGTAGAGGAAAATATCACACCAAGGTAAGTATAACTGGACTCGACTTGAATCTGCTTGTCAGCATAAAACCATTTTTCACAATTTTTCACAAAACCTCCATTTTTGAAGACCACCACTTTTGTCTTGTCCATGTTCACAGCGAGACCCCATTTTTTACAGTATTTTTCTAAACAATTAATTTTATTTTGAAGATCTGCTACAGAGTCAGAGACAATGGCTATATCATCAGCATGTGTGTGTGTGTGTGTGTGTGTGTGTGTGTGTGTGTGTGTGTGTGTGTGTGTGTGTGTGTGTGTGTGTGTGTGTGTGTGTGTGTGTGTGTGTGTGTGTGTGTGTGTTAGTTATTGGGATGTAACGCCGAGCAGGCGACTAAGGCACTGTTGGCAGCAGAATCTGCGATCCTCTTGCCTTCGATGCCCACATGCCCCGGGACCCAAATAAAAATGATGTCATAATATTCCTTCATCAAGTCCGCGTAGAGCTCTCTAATCTGCACCAGCAGTGGGTGGTCTGTTCCCGCGCCCTAAAGGGCCTGCAGGGCAGAAAGAGTCAGACAGAATCAGGAAGTTCCTTTCCCGAGACTGATAGGCATGCCTGAGTGCCAGCCAAATTGCCTGCAGTTCTGCACTAAATACAGAGGAATGGTCAGGGAGGCGGAGCTTAAATGGGCGTCTAGGATGATGATGATGATGATGTGTGTGTGTGTGTGTGAGTGTGTGTGTGTGTGTGTGTGTGTGTGTGTGTGTGTGTGTGTGTGTGTGTGTGTGTGTGTGTGTGTGTGTGTGTGTGTGTGTGTGTGTGTGTGTGTATGAGGACATGTTTCAAACGAGGTCAACGTGTACCGTGCATAATCACTTGTCCATGAGAAAAAAAATTCATTTTATTGTATTACATTTCATTTAGTTATGTTTTATTAAATTTCATTCTCTCTCTCTCTCTCTCTCTCTCTCTCTCTCTCTCTCTCTCTCTCTCTCTCTCTCTCTCTCTCTCTCTCTCTCTCTCTCTCTCTCTCTCTCTCTCTCTCTCTCTTTCTTTCTGGCTTCACGCACACGCATTCACTTTTGCTCTTGTTCAGTTTCTCTCTGAGTCTCTCTTTTATGAGTTGTTCGTTGACTTTATTTTAATTTTTACTTTACTTCTTCTTTTTTATGCACTTTTGTTTTTATTTTATTTTATTTTACATCACATCCTACAGTTGCCACATTCCTTCTGCGATTGAAAAATTTTGAAGGGCGTGTTCTACATAACGTCCTCTACCGACTGGCGTTGAAAAACAAAACGTTGCAATTTGTTACGGGTCTACAAAGTGCAAATTCATAGGGTTCTTCCACTAAAGTGCCAAAGTGTCTGCAAGGCTGTCTGGAGTGGAGTCAGGTGTGGAGGTGGAGACGATAGAGCAACTTGTCATAGAGTCAGTAAACCGAAAAACAAACATTGGCCGCCTAGATCTATGGTAATAGGTACTTGTTCCCGACACACTGGCGACAGAAGGTTCACCAACGGACTGCACACTAACCACAAGCTGTCGATGGTGTGATTTTTGCAATGGTAGAAGTCAAGTAAACGTGAAGATGAACTCACAACCACTTTTTTTTTAAAACATTGATTTAACTGTTAAAGTCAGTTTAAGGTTACCTCGTACGACGATGCTGTCATCAGACAGAGCCAGGAATCCAGAAAATATCAGACACAGCACGATAAAAACAACAGGAGATAGAAAGTATGTCCACGTGTACACTACACTTGAATATATCACAATAGTGCAGTCGCGACTCCATAATACTCACATCCAGCAGATGTGGCAACGGAAAAAGTGACAAAAGGCGTAACACTGTTGATTTTTTTTATCCACACCAAAAAAGGTGACTGCCAATCATGTAAAATGCAGAGAAGTATCCAAAAGAAAAAGAAAAAAACACGCTTAGAAAATACAGTTACAACACAAGTTATTAATATTTCGGGTAAATACCCTTTGTCAAAATAGACATATATATATATATATATATATATATATATATATATATATATATATATATATATATATATATATATATATATATATATATATATATATATATATATATATATATATATATATATATATATATATATATAGATATATATAGATATATATAGATATATATGTATGTATGTATGTATGTATGTATGTATGTCTTGTATGTCTTGTCTTTATGTATGTATGTGTGTGTGTGTGTGTGTGTGTGTGTGTGTGTGTGTGTGTGTGTGTGTGTGTGTGTATGATGTATGTATGTATGTATGTATGTATGTATGTATGTATGTATGTATGTATGTATGTATATATATATATATATATATATATATATATATATATATATATATATATATATATATATATATATATATATATATATATATATATATATATATATATACACGGCGTAACCTGAAATTGCAGTGATATGTGATATGCTCACTCGCTGAGACGCCACAGCTGAGAACGGTCCACTGCTCCGCTGTGCAGCCACCCGTGACCAACCTTCACTCACTAGCCTCGAGAGAGAGAATATAGGAGATTACAAGCCCACCCATTTAAGAATCGATTTATTTGATCCTTTCCGTAAATAAACAAACACACTTGACCAAATACCTTAAACAGCTTTATCTGCCCAGTCAGGCCACCCGGCCCCTTGGAAACAAAGGCTAGTTAAAATATCAATGCTGTCACTGTTGGCGTTCCTGAGAAATAGCGGCTACATCCTGTACACGCCACCCACCCCCACCCCCCCACCAACCTTGCACACACACACATACCCCCCCCTACCCCCACACCCCCCACCAACCTCGCACACACACATACATACCCACCACCCTACAAAGCCCCTCACACCACCCCAACCCCCCACACACAGGCACACACACACATATTAGGCCAAATTATTCCGTTCTGTGTCAACGCTTCAAATTTATGTCACTATGTCACTAGTACAAATTTTAAATGTAAAGCAAACCTTAAATATAGGTTTTTTTTCAAATATGGGGCACCAAGTCGTTCCTAAATAAAATAAAACTCGCCAAGTGAGGAGTTTGTGTGGAGAAAAAAGAATTTTTCTTTCGACGTCTGTGTGGAGAAAAAGTTTTCACTACACTCATCAGCACATCGTGACTGGGAAGCATTAAAAATAAAAGACAAAACCCACAACTCTACTCCCAGCGAGAGACCTCAGTGATTTAAAGTTACTATACACCCACTCTATTTTACAAGTGTTTTTAGATCACCAACTCATGCGAGGAGAAAATTGGATGTGAGTGATTAATTTGAAACCGGATCTGATTGCATGCGTTTATTTCCTTTTACCGGGCAGTGAGAGGACCCCTGAACAATAGACCTTTATGCGGCCCAAGCTTTGCGTAGTCATTATATATCACATGCTCTGTGCGGCTGAGTGAGTTTATTAGAATGCACCCCTTTCATGACCAGAAAGGAATGCATATGTTTTGTACACACAGTTTATATATTGTGTTTTAAAAATGAACTTAATGATGCTCGACCCACACTGCGGCTTATTTTGTGGCGCCACAGGCTGTGGAAAAACTGAATTTGTTCTTAATCTCTTACAAACAAGATACATCTATCATTTCGAAAACATTGTGATATTCTGCCCTACTGTCAAACACAACACAGCTTATCACAACCGTTCATTCATTTGGACTGACAGCAACATTTACTTAGTTGATCCTAAAAAGAAACTAAACGACTACCTGCAATATTTTTACAAACAATTTGAAGGACATCCAACCCTGTTCATAGTCGATGACTGCTCTGCAGATAAGGATATTGTTAAGAAGAGAAACACACTAGCAGAACTGGCCTTCAGTGGCAGACACGCAAACATCAGTGTATGGATTCTCACTCAGAAATATAATGCTGTACTGAAAGATTTTCGTGAGCAGTTAAAGTTTATCTGTTTGTTTTACTGTAAAGATCGTGACAGCTTTGAAGACTGTCTCAGAGAGAACGATGTCATCCCCAACAAACACGAAGGAGACATTGTGAAAAACAAACTGAAATTGACTAAGCATCTAAAGCTTATTTTAAAGACAGATCAACCCACAGGGTATGGATTAGTGAATTAATTTAGCCTTATGGTTTTGTCCATAAAAAATGATGGACAGACAAAGCGGGCGAGCATTTGATATCACAGAGAGCTTCAGAGGTGTTGTGCATTTTTATGACTTAAAAACACAAGTTAAACACCCGTTTGAGCCTTTGATAAAACTCTCAACACCAACAAAGATATACATGGCATTTAATGTAACTTTTGGATATTCTAATTGTCCACCACATTATAATTACAAGACTGTTGATCTTAAGACACAAGATTTTATAGTTTATGATGCTAACTGTGACTGGTTTGAGAGTATGTGTTTACACATATTCTACCATCTAAGTAAACAACATTGATTATATTGAATTTGTTACTGTCAATAAAGTGATATTACACCTGCAGCATGAGCACAAGACCTTAAGACACATACCGGGGAAGTGGTTGATTTGTTGGGAATTGAACTAAATATTTATTATTATAGGTATTACAGACAATAAAGTGGTATTACACAGGTATAATTTTTCCTATTTATTATTTTGTCGGTCAAATAAAAATGACGGACAATGCCCAAAGCTTAAGAAACGTGTTTCACACAACAGACTTGCCTATACAGTGTCTATGAATCGATAGAAAGGTCTTTTTGGTCATACAAAATAATCTTCTTTCTGGTAGTGTAAAGATTCAGATTGTTGCTAAAATAGAATTTACCAGGCTAGATGGTGAAGTGATTGTTTCATATATCTCGACAAGACAACACACAGTTAATTCAAGAAGGGAATTGGAAAAAGTGTTTAAAGAAAGACTGTTGCCTGACTTTCTAAAAGCAATTGACAGAGCAAAAATGCAGGAATCTGTTTGGCACGAAGGCCGTGTACATGAACTGCAACTGAAGCAGTCAAGATACCATCCTATTTTAGGCAAATCATGGTTGCCACTACCAACTGAGGTTGCAGACAAAAAGGCTGTCGTCAATGTTCAGAACAAAGATAATTTCTGTTTCATGTGGTGTGTGCTTGCCAAACTGCATTTTGTAAAAACAAAACCTGAACGTGTATCTAACTATACCAAATTTGTAAATGAACTCAACTTCAGTGGCATAGATTTTCCTGTTAAGGTGGAGGATATAGATCTGTTTGAAAAACTAAATCCTGAGATATCTGTGAATGTGTATGTATGGGATAATGAGTCTGAGAACAAGTTACAACCAATTAGAGTGTCACCAATTGCCCCAACCTACGGTCAGTCAGAAAATAAGCATGTTGACATGTTACTAATAAGCTCTGGTGATAACTTTCACTACACAATTATTAGGAGTATGTCACGACTAATTCATAATCATGTATCAAAACACAATGGCAAACATGAAATATGTAAAAAATGTTTACAAAGGTTCTCCTCTATAAAAGTGGCACATAAACATACACATGCACTCATATAACGTATTAACACATGAAAAAGATTAACAGATAACAATGACTAACAGGTGAAAATGACTAACAGGCGAAAGTGACTAACAGGTGAAAATGACTAACAGGCGAAAATGACTAACAGGTGAAAATGACTAACAGGTGAAAATGACTAACAGGTGAAAATCGGCAATGGCTATACAAGACGGGTACTTTGTCTCTGTACAGTGTCCTCTGTCCCACACTAGACAGGGTGGCTCGTAACGTAAGAGTACTACCCCTACACCGCAGAGCACCATAGCCGCGCTTGCCCACGCACGCCTGTGACCGATGCGCAGAACGTAGAATCAGCCTGCTGTAGCCAACATCAAAGTACTTGTCCAACAGGACTGGCTAGCGAAGGCATTCCGGCTCCTGATGATGCGTCACCGTTGGTCATGGAAGATGAAGAGATCGAAGAACGACAAAATCTTCGAAGTGCACTGTCACTGTCACTGTAGGTCAGCTGATGACATTCAAACAATACTTAGGTATCCAAATCCTGGTAGCAAGGTTTATTTCAAGAACTATGTTAATCAGCAAAAGCTGCCGTTTGTAGTGTATGCTGATTTTGAATCACTGGTTGTGCCATATGAGGGTCCTGTTCCAGAATCATCACCAAAGACAGTAAAATTGAGTGATCAAGTGGTGTGTTCTTTCGGATATATTCTTGTTAGGTCTGACGGTCAGCATACAGAACCTGTTATCTACAGAGGTGAAAATGCAGCAGCTGAGTTTTTAACAGAAATGAGACAACTGTATAGTCAGGTAGTATATTATTTCGAAAACTGTCAGATGCCTTTGTTGATGACAGAAGAAGACAAACAGAATTTTGATACAGCAGTGATGTGTTGGATTTGTGAACAACCTCTGGGTGGTGATAAAGTTCGTGACCATGATCACATAACTGGGCGTTACAGAGGTGCTGCCCATGGTGATTGTAACTTGAAATTAAAAATAGATCCTGAGACATATAAGTTACCAATCTTTTTTCACAATCTAAAAGGATATGATTCACACATTATCATGCAGGCTGTGGAGGAGTCTTATGAAAAAATTAGTTGTATTGCCCAGACAACTGAAAAATACTTGACTTTTAGGTTGGACAAATTAGCATTTTATGACTCCATGCAACATTTGTCTTTAGGGTTTGCTAGTCTCGCAGAACAACTGACTGAGTATCCAATAACAAGTAAATATTTTGAGCCAGACTTGATTAAGAAAGGAGTGTATCCGTATGAGTACATCAGTGACTGGGTTGTGTTTGAGGAAACAAGACTGCCACCAAAAGATAAATTTTATTCTACACTAACTGGCAAAGGTATTTCTGACTCTGATTACCAGCACGCACTTGATGCATGGGGTAAACTAGGGTGTCAAACGATTGGTGACTACCATGACCAGTGCTTGAAAGCTGACGTTTGCTTGCTTGCAGACGTATTTGAAAGTTATCGTGAAAAGGGTTTGTTACACTACAGTCTTGACCCTGCTTGCTACATCACTAGTCCTGGCATGACATGGGATGCATTTTTAAAATCCAGCAAGATATTTATAGACCTGTTGTCTGATCGTACGATGGGTGAAATGGTGGAACGTGGATTGAGGGAAGGCATTAGTATTGCAGCAAACAACTATGCCAAAGCCAACAACATATATCTTGACGGCCTGGGGTTTGACCCCTCAAGGTCAAGGTCATTCATTACGTACTTGGCCACTAATAACCTTTATGGATTTGCAATGTGTGAATTATTGCCCTTGAAAAAAATTTTATCTGTATGATTTGTCACAGTATGACATAACACAGTTAACAAACTATATTATGAGTCATGACCGAAACGACGCGAAGGGTTGGATCTTTGAAGTAGACCTGGAGTACCCACACCATCTACATGATTATCATAATGATTATCCGTTGGCTGTTGAGAAAATGAGTATGACGGGGAAAAGAGAAGACACCAAACTTGTGCCAAATTTGAATGACAAATTCAATTACGTTTGCCACTATCGCTTGCTGCAGTTTTACATCAGACATGGGTTAGTACTAAAGAAAGTTCACAGAGGCATTCAATTTGATCAGAGTTAGTTAGTTATTTGGGTTTAACGCCGAGCAGGCGACTAAGGCCATCTCACGGCGGACAATTTGATCAGAGTGCTTTCATGAAAGATTACATAATGAAGAACACAACACTGTGTGCGAGGGACGGCAACACTGCATTTGACAAAGACTTCTTTAAGCTTATGAACAATGCCTGTTTTGGTAAGACGATGGAAAATCCTCATCACCGCAAAGATGTGAGACTGGTCACAACTGAATTGGGTGCAATTAAACTTACAGGCAAGCCACAGTACACAGGGTACAAAGAGTTTCATTCATCATTGTATGCAGTGTCACTCAAAAAAAAGATTGTCAAACTGGACAAACCAGTATTCATTGGTATGGTAATACTCGAGTTATCAAAATTGCTGATGCTTGAATTTTACTATGATTACTTTAAACCAAAGTATCCTGAGTGCCGTCTGCTATACACTGACACTGACTCTATGATCATTGATGTGCCTACTGAAGACTTTTATGAAGACATGAAAACAGAACTGCATATGTATGACACGTCTGACTACCCTAAGGATCACCCGCTGTTTAGCACACAAAACAAAAAAGTGCCTGGGAAATTTAAAGATGAACTCAATGGAGTGCCTATTGTTGAGTACGTTGGACTGAGATCAAAAATGTTTTCTATACTGCACCAGAAGGGCAGTCAGTCGAAAGCCAAAGGTATAAAAAAAACAGCGATAAAAAATAAAGACATTCGACATGAACATTATAAGCAAGTATTAGATGGAGAACTAATGCCTGATTATCCAAACAAGACACTGAGGTCAAACAAACACAATATTGAAATGATCCCAACACATCCGGGGCGGTCCGTGGCGCAGTGGTTAAGGCGCCTGCCACCAATGCTAAAGGTGCAAGGTTCGATTACGGGTTCCGGCGTCGGATTTTTCTCCTCTAGTAAGTGTCACCGTTAATTCGGGCAGACCGTCGGGGGTTCTTTCTCTGGGTACTCCGGCTCTTCCTCCCCCCTCCACTTTGGTATCAGTTTAAGCCCACTTAATCAATTTTCAAATACAAACGATTTTCAATTTCCAAAAACTACAGTAGCTCGCTTGAGCTTGCCCTTAGCACCACGTGAATGTTCTATGTTTATGTACAGTGTGTGAGTGAATGCGCGTGATTCACGTGAGCGTGCTTGTTGGGTTAAGTTCGCGGCGGCGCTTTGAGCCGATTTTCAATTGGGATAAAGCGCCTATTTAATGCGCTTATTATTATTATTATTATAAAAAGTCTCTAGCAGTAGGGGACACAAAACGAGTGTTTCACACTAAGGAAAAGGCTTATGCACCTGGACATTATGCACTTAAGTTATCTGAAGAAATAGCTGATGAACTAATCGATGAATTAGTTGATGAAATGGTTAAAAATGTGTAACAGTGTCTGGGGGAATAATTTGTAATTCTTCTCTAACAAATGCCCTGAGGCGCAGGCTCATACAGATAATAAATCGATGCATTAGCGGAAGGAACTATTTTTTTAATATTGTGGACAGACGTATACCAAATTGGATCAGTTGCCCTGCGCCTGACGTCATTCTCGACCTCGCCAGGTTGATACAAATATCTCACCTGTTTTGTAAACAAGCTTGTGTCAGCTGCTTTTGTTTTTATTTCTGACCCTGATGGTATTGTTTTTAATTTAATAGCATCAACAGGTTTAGGGTGACCCTCATTATTCATTGCTTTTATCACAGACGGTAATCTCTTAACCCACTCAGTGTTACGTGTGTCATGCATGAGTTCCTTAGAATACTGATAGCTGAAAAGTCTCTCCGATAATTGTTTGTTAAAGTTCTCAACAATTGCCTGTGATCTGTGCATGCCTGGTATGCCTCGCCGCACTAGCACTCCATGCTTTGCAAATAGCTGATTAACAGCGCCTTTAAATTCAGATCCGTCATCAACGTGCACAAGCCTAGGGTATTTTAAAGGACCACGACTATATATCTTTGTTAAAGCAGTGGCCACTGTTACAGCATTTTTGTCAGTTATGGGTTCGGCTTCCTTGTACCTTGAAGCTATGTCAACAACAGTTAGTGCATACTTGTATCGTTTCTTTTTTATTGTATCATGCGGCAGGAACAGGAGATCCATTTGATGGGTGTCATTAGGGATAGTGTTTACAAAATGAGGTCTTGTTATTTTTCTTGGAGCAGGAAGATATATTTGCCAAACTGCTTGTTTTTGTAGCCACTGTTTTATTTGGTCTAGTGTGACATCACCACCCACAGCTGCATGTAATTTCTCTATTGCAGTTTTCCCTTTCCAGTAGCCAATAGGGGAATAATATATTTTTGATAGTTTAGCATCTGTCATTTCTTCTAGCAATAAAAACTCCTGTAAAATATACTAATGTCATTCCTACTAGAACAAATATTATTTCTCCATTTTTTTGTTCTGGGCTTGGTTGGTAGTAGTCGCTAAGTTTTGGTCGTGGGATAGACATGTCTTCGCCAGTAACAAGAAAATATTCTTTGATCGCGTCATCGACATTTAAAAATGTATGCTGTGCGTGACCCTCAAGCCTCAATTTTTCATTGATAAAATCAAGTTTCTCAATTCTCTGCTTCTCAGAATTTTGTTGCGCTTGTGCCAGTTTTTCAGATGCCTCATTGTGACACTTCATTTCTTCTGCAGATTCCTCTCTACTCATTTTTGAAAAAAGATAGTTTGAACCACTAAATGCAAGTGCGTTAACAAAGGCCCCACCAATAATAATAGCTATAGTTGCCATATTTTTTATTTACATAGAAACATTTTCTGGAATAATTCCTTGCTTGACAAGAAGGTCTTTTGTGGCAATTGATGCTGTGACAACTGCTACTAGCTTAGCACTGTCTTCAAAGTCTAATCTACTCAAGTTTGCTGATTTCATTTTGAGAAGACTTTTCCCCAGCATAGAATAAGCAACTGTTAGCCCGCTTATTACGGCAGAGTGATAGATGAGGTTTATTATGTTCTTTGTGTCGCTCATTTTCTTATGCCACAAAAATTAAAATAATAAATTTATTTACTGCATGTAAAATGGGTCCACGGCTTTGGGTGTTGCTGGTAATGTGGCGACTACTTCTTTTATTTTTGGAGTGCTTGATTTTTTGGACACTGTTTGAGTCTGTGGTTTGTATTTTTTGTATAATTGGTAACCTACATAACCAAATCCGAAAACAAATACAGCAACTATATATTTTGTTGTTTCGGGTTTAGACTCAGTTGTTTGTCTCTCACTTTGTTGGGGGTGTGACGGTAGTGATGCTGGTGCTGTTGATGGTGTGTCAGTCTTTTCTATTAATGTCTGAAGCTGTAATTTTTTTTTTTTTGTCTATTATATTCAGCTAATCTTTTTCCAGCCTCTATTCGACCTGGACTTTTAGCCTTAGTCACTGTTTGAACCTGTGTCAAGACAGGACTCTGTTGTGGAGTCGTCTGGGTCTCATCCATTTTCTTCTAATTTAAAATTTATTTTAGAAAAATCGATATGACTCCCAGTAACGAGCAAGGTTACCACATGTGCAAGGTAATTCCCAAACTTGTAAAACATAAGGCATGCTAATTTGCCTATTGAACTTGAAACTATGGGGTTGCTTTCTAGATCATGTGAAAGGCTGTCACTATCAACAGGTAGGAAGTGACTCACAGCTTTTGTGTATAGGCAGACAAGAGATCGACTCAAATCACGTGTCATAAGTGAACTAATGTGATTTTCATATTTTGAATGAAGTTTAAATAGTTCATCAGCCATTAGAGATTCAATATCCTCTGTCATGTATTGTTTACCGAGAAAAGCTTTTGATTTTCCAGAAACAACTACAGAGAGAAGACACTGTTTTTTTCGAGTCTAAGTCTTTGTTTTCTACAGCGCAGATATCGCTTAGAAGAAGTAATTCATCTTGGTTCATTTTATAATGAAAAATAAAAAAAATAACACAGCTTTGCTTGGACCTGTGAATAACTTATGATCTTACTTGATAACTAATTTCAAAGTTACCTACAACTTACAAGTGACTTTGACGTTAACTTTGAAGTTAGTTGTCACAAGTTTTTACACATACACACAGCACTCCCAGGCTAAGTCACAAAAACTTATACTGTGTGTATGTGTTTCCCAACACATGTTCGACTGTCAGTGCATCTTAGAGAAAAAACACATGTTAGAAAAAAACACATACACACAGCACTCCTGGGCTAAGTCACAAAACCTTATACTGTGTGTATGTGTTTCCCAACACATGACTGCTATGGTAAAAGAGTATGATGTATCAAATTTGCTTGCATAAACCTAACCCTGAGAGCCTGTATATTAGCTTACATCACGGTTTTCACTAAGCGGTTTAACACTCACTTTTGCTCATTGCTTCCACTTTGCTTTTGCATTTTTATTCTCATTTCCTTCATAGACGCAACTAGGCTTGAAAATGAGGAATCATTTTCTAATTCTGTTATTTTTTCTTTGAGATTTTTTGCTTTTTTTTCATTCTGCTGTATATCTCTCTCTTTCAATCTGATCTTTTGATTACATCGAATGATATCTTTTTTAATTTTTTTTCTTTTTTCATCTAGTATGCCATACTCTATCATCTCATTGTTAAACTCCTCCTTATTTTTACCTTCATCTTTGTACGTAACCAAAAACGTCATAGACTTCTCAATCACATTTTCAATATCATGTAAACTTTTTTCTAAATCCTGTGCTGTATCCTTCAGTAGTTTGAATGCTTGTCTGAAAAGACTGTCTTTTTTTTCACAATTGTTAAACCGCTTTTTGAAAATACCGCATCGCTTGATAATGTTTTGTGCCATGGTTTTGCCGGTGCCTTGTTAGGAGTTGTGTTTTATCTTGAAAGCCCTAGGCACCGATTGGATAAAATATTTTAAGCCAATAAAAATAAGCTAATGTAAGAGTTGGCAAATCACGCGACAGGGTAATGACATATGTTTAACTAGAACTGGCTTGTTACGAATACAGGCACCCGTCGCGTGAGTCGTCGCAGCTGTGACTCACAATGTGCTGATGTGTAGAGTTGAAACTTTTCTGTGTTTCTCTTCTTAACAATATCCTTATCTGCAGAGCAGTCATCGACCACTCAGCCACACAGAGCATGTGATATATAATGACTACGCAAAGCTTGGCATAAAGGTCTATTGTTCAGGGGTCTCCCTGGGCATAAAAAGCCTATTGTTCACTGCCCGGTAAAAGGAAATAAACACAAGCAATCAGATCCAGTTTCAAATTAATCACTCACATCCAATTTTCTCCTCGTGTGAGTTGGTGATCTAAAAACACTCGTAAAATAGAGTGGGTGTATAGTAACTTTAAATCACTGAGGTCTCTCGCTGGGGGTAGAGTTGTGGGTTTTGTCTTTATTTTTAATGCTTCCCAGTCATGATGTGCTGATGAGTGTAGTGAAAACTTTTTCTCCACACAGACGTCGAAAGAAAAATTCTTTTTTCTCCACACAAACTCCTCACTTGGCGAGTTTTATTTTATTTAGGAACGACTTGGTGCCCCATATTTGGAAGAAAACCTATATTTAAGGTTTGCCTTACATTTAAAATTTGTACTAGTGACATAGTGACATAAATTTGAAGCGTTGACACAGAACGGAATAATTTGGCCTAATATGTGTGTGTGTGTGCCTGTGTGTGTGGGGGTTGGGGTGGTGTGAGGGGCTTTGTAGGGTGGTGGGTATGTATGTGTGTGTGTGCGAGGTTGGTGGGGGGTGTGGGGGTAGAGGGGTGTATGTGTGTGTGTGCAAGGTTGGTGGGGGTGGGTGGGTGGCGTGTACAGGATGTAGCCGCTATTTCTCAGGAACGCCAACAGTGACAGCATTGATATTTTAACTAGCCATTGTTTCCAAGGGGCAAGGTTGGTGGGGGGTGGGGTGTAGGGGTAGGGGGGTGGGTGGCGTGTACAGGATGTAGCCGCTATTTCTCAGGAACGCCAACAGTGACAGCATTGATATTTTAACTAGCCTATGTTTCCAAGGGGCCGGGTGGCCTGACTGGGCAGATAAAGCTGTTGAAGGTATTTGGTCAAGTGTGTTTGTTTATTTACGGAAAGGATCAAATAAATCAATTGATTCTTAAATGGGTGGGCTTGTAATCTCCTATATTCTCTCTCTCCTCGACGGACACCAAGCCTCGCTACAAGATACAGGACTACAGCTGAGAACGGTTCACCGCACAGTTAGCCATGTATAACAACAATCGCAATCCCGCCCTTTTCAGGGCGACCAGACAGACAAGATAGACGACGGCCACCCCAGAGACTGGGACAAACTGGCAATCGGCTGATCACCATCCCGCCCTTCTTAGGGCGACCAGACAGACTATGGACACGAGAGAAACGACGATCACCCCCGAGATGGAGGCAGCTCTTCAACTATTCCCAGTCAAGATACCGGGCGAGACGTCCAGCGCATTTGTAGAACGACTGCAAGCCTTCTACGACAGAGCGGTAACACCAACCGGCCGCTTCGCACGTGAGCTGACCGAACACCTTAACACCAACCCTCACAGTACGGTGTACGGCAACTACCCACCAGAGACAAGAGCCCCAAATCGAGCCACCGTCGGAGCCAGAATCCGAAGCGGACCCTACGCCAGCCTCCCCGCCAGTCCACATCCCGGACCACCTAACCCAGGAAAGGGAGTGGCCCAAGAGAGAGAAGAGAGTCCGCATCGGGGCCATGGATATGACGGACTCGTACGGCTGCTGTCAACTGCTATACCGGCGATTCTCTCTACAGAGGGAGAGTACCACCATCGCGCAGCCACCACGGTCAGATGGATGTTCAACCAAGGGCACTTTAAAGAATATCAATCACCTCGGTGCTGTGGACGTTAAACCCGAACTAACCTCTCGGGGGAAGGACTGGATATTCTCCAGCGGGTTGCGGGGCGCCTGGTTGGTTGGTTGGTTAGTTCGGGTTTAACGTCCACAGCACCGAGGTGATCATGGACGGCCCTGACGGGCGGATTATGGGGGACAGGGAAATCTATTGCCTATGGAGTACGACCTGAGCACTGATCAACTCAGGCGCACTCCAAATGTGCCACTTTGATATACCAGGACCTTTCAACGGACAAGCTATTGAACAAATCCGTTTTTACCCCCTGGATTGTGAGTCCAGCTACAGGGGCCGGGACGGGATTCGAACCCACGACCAGGCGATTCCCTTCGCTCTCCTGCTCCGACGTTTAACCGCCGGAGCTATTTCGGACTCACGGGGCGCCTGGGGGTAGTCCCTACTACTTTATGTAGCAGGTGTTCAGTGGAAGGCTTAAAATGATAGGTCTGTCATTCCTTCTCTCCCACTAACCCTCTCCTTTCTAGAACTAGTAGGCGATGCAGTCACAAAAAGGACAGCTGATGTCCTGATGACACAATGTAAGCTTACCAGCCTGGAATTCCATGGCATTAGCGTAGCAAGAGCATTCTCAGAATTTAATGAAAAATTACGTCCCTTGAGCTATTCTGATTGAGTGCATTTTTTGGCTTTGGGCGACGCCTTTGTTAAAAGTAAAGAATAATTGCACCACAAAATTGCCTAGGTGTTGCCTTTTCAAAATTAGTAATATATATATATATATATATATATATATATATATATATATATATATATATATATATATATATATATATATATATATATATATATATATATATATATTTCCCCTGGCTACTTCCTAAGTTCCGGAGAAAGACATGGGTTATATAAGAGACCTGATGCATCTTTTTTGAAGATGCAAATGATCGTCTTATTCTATACCTGCGTATTTCTCTGTGGGCTGGCGATTGGGTGCCTGATAGGTGGGGGCAGGGGATCTAACTGTTCGTCTGTCCAGCGCTGAGTAATTCCACTTTGGTTCGTTGTACAATTCTGCCAGCGCTAGCCTCACCTATCTGGTTTGTGAGTATCTCAGTATAACTCGAGGCAAATTTGTATCGTTACATTGTTGTGTAATGTTCTGTGCATCTACTGTGGCAATTCAGGGTATTTACCCGACCACATATAGTAATGCACCTTCGTGTTTGTGTATGTATATTTCCCCTGCCTACTTCCTAAGTTCTGGAGAAAGACATGGGTTATATAAGAGACCTGATGCATCTTTTTTGAAGATGCAAATGATCGTCTTATTCTATACCTGCGTATTTCTCTGTGGGCTGGCAATTGGGTGCCTGATAGGCGGGGGCAGGGGATCTAACTGTTCGTCTGTCCAGCGCTGAGTAATTCCACCTTGGTTCGTTGTACAAAGGTGTTCTCCGCTGTAACGGTAAACAATTAACCATGTTGTGGGTATCATTCTACACGTGTAACAGTCAACAATTAACAATTACCACAGCTCATCCATATATTTGGATTATTCGCGAGGAAATCGTGTGATAGCATTCAGATCCACACCCACTGTGTGCCTGGTCTTATAAACACATTTCAGAGCATAGTTTTTCACTGCCTATTATGCCGCTGACCAGAACACTCTTTTCACGTATGACTTCTTATATGTGTCCTACACCACAGTCACTATTTAGACAGCTTGCGTGGCATTGATACACGGATACACTAATAATCAAAAGTGATCTTCATAATTATGATAACGCTGTGTTGGACACCGTTTGATACGAGGTGCTATAACTTCAGCCGCATTTTACTGCGTTAACACGTTTATTCCCTATTCTCTTTGTTTATATTTTTGTATTTTGTTGTTAGTGAGACGCGACTTAACTCTGACATAAATGATAAGACCATTCACATACCTAACTTTAGCATCACTCGACGTGACCCTTGTGTACTTGGTCAGACTTGCCGTTTACATCCATAACTCAATCCAACATTTAGTAACAAGGCGTGAGGACATAGAAACTCCAGAAGTTCAGTGTATCTGGTTGGAATTTAGGGCTCCAAAAATTAAACCAGTCGTCATCGGCTTTTGTTATCATAACCCTTCAGCCAAGTGTGAATGGTACGACGATTTCTTGCATGCAGTAGAAAAAGTTGGCTTGCTTAACTGAGACTTGCTACTAGGCGACTTTAACATAGATATGTTGAAGGCCCATGCGGCATCACCACACATACGGGCTTAGAAGAATTAGTTTCGACCTCTATTAGGATCTCAACACTCATTGATCATATTTACACCAACCGCCCACTTAGTATATTCAATGTTAGTGTCCCTGACCTCAGCATCAGTGATCACTGTCCTACTGTGTGTTCCTGGTCAACAAAACTGCCAGTGCATCGTAAGAACGGGCACACAACTATAGCGTACCACTCGTTTAAACAGTTAAATCAGTCTGCATTTCTAGCAGACCTTAGTCAAACACAATTTAATGTTGTTAATAATGAAACTGACCCTCAAAAGGCTCTGACTGTTTGGTATGGACTCTTTACAAGAGTACTTAACAAACACGCCCCCTTGCGGCAAAAGCGGGTTAAAAATAAATAAATAAATAAATAAAAATAATTTTTTTAAATACCACCAAACCGTTACCGCCTTGGTTAACGCAAGAAATAATCCAAGCTATAAAATTGAGAAATTACTTAAGGAGACACAAGCAATTTAACGAGTACAAAAAAACAATGTAACCGTGTCAAGTCTATGGTAAGCAGAGCCCAACAGTCTCTCTCTGAACGGCCAGGGTCGGGGCTAAAAACAACACCTCCTGACACAAGCTTGTTTACAAAACAGGTAAGATATCTATACCAACCCAGAGAGGCCGAAAATGACGTCAGACACAGGGCAACTGATCAAATATGGTCTACATCTGTTCACAATATAAAAAAATAGTTCCTGGCGCTAGCAGCAATCCGTCAATTTATTATCTGTATGAACCTGCCCCACAAAGGGCATTTGTCAGAGAAGAATTACAGATTATTCCACCAGTTACTGTTACTCATTTTTAACTGTTTGGGCTAATTTGGCAATCAGTTCATCAATGAGCTCGTCAAAAATGTCTTTAGATAACTTAAGCCTGTAATGACCAGGTGCATAAGCCTTTTCCTTAGTGTGAAACACACGTTTTGTGTCCCCTACTGCCAGTGACTATGTGTTTGGATCATTTCAAGATTGTGTCTATTTGATCTCAGTGTCTTGTTTTGATAATCAGGCATTAGTTCTCCATCTAAAACTTGCTTGTAATGTTCATGGTGGATGTCTTTATTTTTTATTGCTGTTTGTTTGATACCTTTTGCCTTGGACTGACTGCCCTTCTGGTGTAGTATGGAATACATTTTTGATCTCAGTCCAAAGTATTCAACTATCGGCGCCATTCAGTTTGTCTTTAAACTTTCCAGGCACTTTCTTGTTTTGTGTGCTGTACAGTGGGTGATCTTTAGGATAATCAGACGTGTCATACATATGCAACTCTGTTTTCATGTCTTCATAAAAGTCTTCAGTAGGCACATCAATAATCATAGTCAGTGTCAGTGTATAACAGCTGACACTTAGGATACTTCGATTTAAAGTAATCATAGTAGAATTCAAGCATCAATAATTTTGATAGCTCAAGTATTGCCAATGAATACTGGCTTGTCCAGTTTAACAATCTTTTTTTTTTTTGGGGAGTGTCACTGCATACAATGATGGATGAAACTCTTTATAGACTGTGTATTGTGGCTTGCCTGTAAGTTTAATTGCACCCGATTCAGTTGTGGCCAGTCTCACATCTTTGCAGTGATGATGATTTTCCATCGTCTTGCCGAAACAGGCATTGTTCATAAGCTTAAAGAAGTGTTTGTCAAATGCAGTGTTACCATCCCTTGCATGCAGGGTTGTGTTCTTCATATTGTAATCTTTCATGAAAGCACACTGATCAAATTCAATGCCTCTGTGAACTTTCTTTAGTACTAACCCATGCCTGATGTAAAACTGCAGTAGGCGATAGTGAAAAACGTAATTGAATTTGTCATTTAAATTTGGTACAAGTTTAGTGTCTTCTTTTTTCCCGGTCAAAGACATTTTCTCAACAGGTAATGGATAATCATTATGGTATTCATGTAGGGGGTGTGGGTACTCCAGATCGACTTCAAAGATCTAGCCTTTTACATCATTCCAATCATGAGTCATAATACAGTTTGTTAAGTGTGTTATATCACACTGTGACAAATCATGCAGACGAAAGTTTTTCAAGGGCAATAACTCACACATCGCCCATCCGTAAAGGTTATTAGCGTCAAGGTACGTAATGAATGACTTGACCTTGACCCGCCAAGGTCAGGGTCATCAAGGTCAAAGTCATCAATATATTTGTTGTTGGCTTTGGCATAGTTGTTTGCAGCTATACTTATGCCTCCCCTCAATCCGCGTTCTACCATGTCAAGCATCGTGCGATCAGACAACAGGTCTATATATATCTTACTGGATTTTAAAAATGCATCCCATGTCATGCCAGGACTAGTTATGTAGCTAGCTGGGTCAAGACTGTAGTGTAACAGACCCTTTTCATGATAACTTTCAAATACGTCTGCTAGCAAGCAAACGTCAACTTTTGAGTACTGGTCGTGGTAGTCACCAATCGTTTGACACCCAAGTTTACATCGAGAGCATACTGGTATTCAGAGTCGGAAATTCCTTTACCATTTAAGGTAGAATAAAATGCCCCTTTTGTCGGCAGACTTCTTTCCTCAAACACAACCCAGTGATCAATATACTCATAGGGGTAGACTCGTTTTTGGATCAACTCTGGCTCAAAATATTTACTTGTTATTGAAAACTCAGTCAGACCTTCTGCCAGACTAGCAAGCCCTAAAGACAAATGTTGCATTGAATCATAAATCACTAATTTGTTGTCCAGTCTAAAAGTCAAGTACTTCTCAGTTGTCTGGGCAATACAACTAATGTTTTTGTAAGACTCATCTACAGCATGCATGATAATGTGTGAATCATATCCTTTGAGATTGTGAAAAAAAAGATAGGCAGTCTGTTTGTCGTAGGATCTATTTTTAGTTTTAAGTACTGTAACGCCCAGTTATGTGGTCATGGTCGTGAACTTTATCACCTCCCAGGGGTTGTTCACAAATCCAACATATCACTGCTGTATCGAAATTTAGTTTGTCTTCTTCTGTCATCACCAAAGGCATCTGACAGTTTTCCAGATCTATGCTATTATGTGGTTGTCTCATTTCTGATCAAAACTCAGCTGCTGCATTTTGGCCTCTGTAGTTAACAGGTTCTGTATGCTCACCGTCTGACCTGACAAGAATGTATCCGAAAGAACACATCACTTGATCACTCAACTTTACAGTCTTTGGTAGTGATTCTGGAATAGGACCCTCATATGGTACAACCAGTGATTCAAAATCAGTATACACTACAAACGGCAGCTTTTGCTGATTAACATATTTCTTAAAATATACCTGACTACCAGGATCTGGGTACCTAAGTATTGTTTGAATGTCATCAGCTGACCTATAGTGCTGAACATGATTATGTGCTACTTTAATAGAGGAAAACCTTTGTAAACATCTCTTACAAAATTCATGTTTCCCATCATGTTTTGTTGTATGCCCATGAATTAGTTGTGACATATTTCTGATAATTGTGTAGTGAAAGTTATCACCAGAGCTTATTAGCAGAAGGTCAACATGTTTATCTTCCGACTGTCTGTAGGTTAGGCCAAGTGGTGATGCTCTAATTGGTTGTAACTTGTTAGAAGACTCATTATCCCATACATACACATTTACAGATATCCGAGGATTTAATTCTTCAAACAAGTTCTTCCACCTTAACAGGGAATTGTATATCACTGAAGTTGAGTTTGTTTACAAATTTGGTGTAGTTAGATACACGTTCAGGTTTTGTTTTTATAAAATGCAGTTTGGCAAGTACACACCACATAAAACAGAGAATATCAATGTTCTGAATATTGACAACAGCCTTTTTGTTTGCAACCTCAGTTGGCAGTGGCAACCATGATTTGCCTAATATAGGATGATATCTTGACTGCCTTAATTGTAGTTCATGAACATATCCTTCATGCCAACCAGACCCCTTCATTTTTGCTCTGTCAATTGCTTCCAGGAAGTCAGGCAACATTTTGTCTCTAAGCACTTTCTTGGATTCCCTTTTCAAATTAACAGTGTGTTGTCTCGTTGAGATATACGATACAATCACTTCACCATCTACCCTGCTAAATTCTATTTTAGCAACAACCTGAATCTTTACACTACCTGAAAGAAGATTATGATGTATGACAGAAAAAGAGTTTTCTATCGATTCATAAACATTGAAAGTGTTTGATATAGGCAAGTCTGTTTGTGTAAAACACGTTTCGTAAGCTTAAAGGGCTTGGAGGGCTTTGAGCGTTGTCTGCCATTTTTATTTGTCCGACAAAATAATAAATAGAAAAAAAATACACCTGTGTAATACCACTTTATTGACTGTAACACCTACAATAAACAGATTTAGTTTGCATAGTTGTCTGAATATTTGTTCACACACTGTCTCAAACCAGCCCTGGTGGTTATCATCAATATCAAAGTATGTGTCTTAAGATCAACAGGCATGTACTCTACAAATGGTAGCTCCTCAAATATTTCTAAAGTCATATTATATGACACGTATATCATTGCTGGTGTTGATATTGGCGTTATGTCCGGTTGTCTGAAATCTGTTCTTAACTGATCAAAGTGCTGGATATATATGAAACAGTCTGTTATGTCGATCACGTTGTCCATCATTTTTATTTGTCAGACAAAATAATAATATAAAAATATTACCACCAACATAGCTGATGCCTCTGGGGCTGCTTATACCGTATGTGTAATATCACTTTATTAACAGTAACAAATTCAATATAATCATGTAGTTTACATAGTTGTCTGAATATGGGTTCACACAGTGCCTCAAACCAGTCGCAGTTAGCATCATTAACTTTAAAGGTATGTGTCTTAAGATCAACAGTCTTGTACTCATAGCATGGTGGACCATCAGAATATCCCAAAGTCACATTATATGTCATATATATCACTGTTGGTGTTGAGAGTTTTATGCCAGGCTCAAACGGCTGTTTAACATGTGTTTTAAGTCATAAAGTGCTCAACATCTTTGAATCAGCCTGTGATATCAATAGTTTGTCCGTCCATCATTTTTATGACCAAAACAAAAGACTAAATTAATTTACTAATCCATACCCAGTGGGCTGATTTGTCTTTAAAATAAGCTTTAAATGCTTAGTTGATTTCAGTTTGTTTTTCACGTCGTCTCGTTCATGTTTTTGTTGGGTATGACATCGTTCTCTCTGAGACAGTCTTCAAAGCTGTCATGATCCTTACAGTAAAACAAACAGATAAACTTTATTTGCTCTCGAAAATCTTTCAGTACAGCATTATATTTTTGAGTGAGAATCCAGACACTGATGTTTGCATGTCTGCCACTGAAGGCAAGTTCTGCTAGAGTGTTTCTCTTTTTGACAATGTCTTTCTCTGCAGAGCAGCCATCAACTATTAACAAAGTTGGCTGCCCTTCAAATTGCTTGTAAAAGTATTGCAAGTAGTCATTCAGTTTTTTTCAGGGTCAACTAAGTAAATGTTGTGATCAGTCCAAATGAATAAGCGGTTGTGATAAGCTTTGTTGTGTTTGATTGTAGAACAGAATATCACAATGTTTTCGAAATAATGAATGTATCTTGTTTGTAAGAGGTTAAAAACAAATTCAGTTTTTCCACAGCCTGTGGTCCCACAAAACAAACCACAATGAGTTAGTTATTTATTTGGGTTTAACGCAGAGCAGGCGACTAAGGCCACAAACCACAATGAGGGTCGAGTGTCAGCATGTTCATTTTAAAACAGAATATAACTTAATACACATGACCACTTAGTCTGCTTTCTTCAATGTTCAGTTGTGCATCATAAATCAGATACAAATATATATTTATTGCTCCGGTGGTTTCAGCCTTTTTTTTTTTGTAAGAGGTTAAGAACAAATTCAGTTTTCCCACAGCCTGTGGCCCCACAAAACAAACCACAATGAGTTAGTTAGTTATTTGGGTTTAACGCCGAGCAGGCGACTAAGGCCACAAACCACAATGAGGGTCGAGTGTCAGCATGTTCATTTTAAAACAGAATATAACTTAATACACATGACCACTTAGTCTGCTTTCTTCAATGTTCAGTTGTGCATCATAAATCAGATACAAATATATATTTATTGCTCCGGTGGTTTCAGCCTTTTTTTGTATTTGAACGGTAATTCCGTCACTGCCATTTTCGACAGTACAACCTGACCCATGTAGGTAGTCGTCATCTGTACTATGCAGGTCTAGCCAAAGTGCATACTTGTTTGTCAGGTATTGGCCGATTCTTACGTCATACAGATGTAGATCTTTGCATGCCATGTTTGCCGGATTTTCTCTAAGTCTTCCACCCGACCATTTTACAATCTCATCGTAGTGCTGGTAAGGCAGCATACCCAAAGTGTAGACTTGATTAGGATGCCCTTCGATTGTACAAGATAAATGTGTAATCTTTGGATTGTAAACTTGTTCTGAATCCCTTTTGTATGGACTTCCTGGTTCAACAGACAACATAAGAATGCCTTTCAATGACCTAGCAGGTGTGTTCAGGTTGATGTTCCAGATTGGATCGCTTTTGTCTTTGTGCATTAAACTATGTCTTATCACACGGTCATAATAAATTGGAAGTCTTGACTGGTACTGATTTTGAATGAGAGTAGCTAGATGAGCATGTGTGACAGTTTCATATTCCAAGGAAATGTTAGAGATCTTTTATGTTGCATTGAGATCAGATGATTTTATAACTTTGGAGTAGTCATTGAAGGTTAGTTCAAAACTCAGACGGTCATTTAGTGCTCCTTGATAATAAGGCAAGTGTGCTGTCAGGATTTTAAATTCAAGTGGAATGTAAAATCTTCTTAGATATGTTTCTGCCATAATAACATCCTTTACTGTGGTGGTTGATTTGTCTCTTGCATCGATTCTGAGCTTGGCAACGTTATCTGACTGTATGCCTTGGTAAATACGGTCTTCTCTTTCTTCTCAAGTGAGCCAAAGGTCTTTGTAGCAGTAGAATACATCAGCATCATCCAGACTAAACACTTCCTGTCCTTCAAGTTTAACTTTAATAGTTCTAATAATTGCTCTGCCTAGGTTGTCAACTAGTGCTCTGTTTGTGTCTGATTCTGATGATAGTTCAATATTAAAAGCAAGGCGTGCCATACCAGGAACAATAACGTCACTGGGACCTAGGTTCGGAAACTTGCCAGTAAGAGTTTGGTTTTGATCTATGGTGCTAGGATTCTTTGTGATGACAATTGATTGCCTAATGCCCTTAACACCAAGAGGTTCACATAGTTTTCTGTATGGGTCTAACTTTGATCCGTAGGACGATGTCATTTTATTATGCAAAAAAAATAAAAAATTAATAAAAACAATGGCAGCTAGAGGATTTGTTCGCGATATTGAAATGGATGACATGTATGATTTTGATAGTACAACAGATATGACTGGTACAAGAAATACTTCTAGTTTGCAACAGGAACTTTTACAAAGCAAAGTAAACTCATTTTATGATAGTGTTGATGCCCGCCCAGATGTAATAGATCCTAATCAGTTTTAATATGATAAAGGTCACTTATTTGTAAATACAGACAGAGGTAAAATAAATCTAACCCATAAAAACAACCCTGCTAAGTTTAGAGCTTTAAGTACAATTAAAGGCGACGTCAGTGGAAATACCAGGTTGGCAAGGTACCTTGGAATTGGGGGATCCCCGGTACCACCTCGAATTGTTACTGCCCTTCATGACATGCAAACAAGGTTGCCAACAGGACAAGAAATTGAAATGACTGAAGTAAAAAGCCTGCCAGAAATAGCAGACAAGGTAATACAAGAAACCTCATTTACAGAAGGGCAAATAAATGAGGCTATGAGAACAATAGATGACTCTTCTTTGTCCATGTGGGAAATAATGGGCTTGGATAAATCACTGCAGACAATCAGAGGTGAGCTGGTGAATAATGTAGCCAAACTGGGTGAGCTTGATAATCACATAGAAATGGAGAAAAATAAACTAGATAAAGTGGATGATGAGAAATATGACACAGAAATAAAAGAAAGAATACAACACAGATTAAAAGACTTGCAGGTAGAAAGATCAGCACGGCTGGAAGTAGTTGAAATAGGAAAAGAAAAACTGAAAACACAGGTAAACAGGATTAGAGAAACTATTCAAAAAAATACTTCACGAAGACACAACTTTGGCTGAGAGATTGAAAACACTTTTCAGAGAGCAGGGTATCACTATTGCAAGTTTAATTACTGCTCTTGGATTTATTATTAGGACTGTTGTAATGGCTGTCTCTGGTGGTGAGGTCCTCCAGCTCCAGCTCCTCCAGCTTCACCAACTGACCCAAAAGATCTACAGTCATGGGTGAAAAAACAGTTGTCACATATTTCAGACTTGCTTAAGAAATTGGTTGTGAAAGCAATGGATGCTTTGCCTGGCATAATAGGGAGTGTTGTCAGTTGGTTGATCAGTACAGCAGGAAAGGTAGTAGGGTTTATGGCAGAGCATGTGTGTGTCTTCCTGGTGACAGTAGGAGGGTTAATAGTGGGCTATTTAATGAAACAGGTAAAGAAGTAATATCCCTAATCCAGTAAGACTTATTACCAATGCAGTTCTCTCTGACTCATGTGTGTTTACTGGAGGGGCTGGTGTTACTGGCTGTATGGGTGCCGGTGTTGGGGCCGGGGCCTGGGCTGGGTTTGTTACTGACTGTACAGGCAATGGCGTGACTGGTGTAACTGGTGTTATTAATGGTTTTAGTGACTGTAGATGTGTTGTTGTTGGACCCAAGTTTACTGATTGATTGAGTCTTAATTTTTGATCATGCCCTGCAACAATTATTTCATTATTATAATTTTTTATTTTCCCCAATTGGAGTTGAAGGTCAGATGGCAACATGTATAACCCAATTCCAACTATAAAATCAACTTTTGATCTGGCATATCTGAGAATGTCTTGGTAGTGTTGTATGCTTGATGGGAGATCAACTGCTGAATTTATAGAGTCTTCCAGGTTTGCAAGAAACTGTTTTTGTGCTTCAAATTTGCCACTCCCGTTTAAGATATTTGATTTTGTTTGAGCTTGTGCTCTTAGTATACACCACACATACATTCTGATAGACTCATTAATGCGTTTGACTCCCGCTTGAGTAAACCCGTCACTCCTGTCTAAGACAAATGTGGTCCAGGCATTAGACTGTTTCTGTTCAAGTGAACCTAACCAGCCTTCAGATTTTTATGAGAATGAGGTTTAACCAGGGTAGTAATCTTGAGGGTATTGTCTGTGACTCATAGCATAATATAAGATACCCATGCCTTGGTGATCATCAAGTTTTTGTGGGAAGTCATTCTTTGTACTAATGTTAATTTCATTGCATATGCTTTCAAATGCTTTCATATCCATGGGGTTGTTATACCTGTTGAAACTAAATTCAGTGGGCAGTGGCACATGGAGTTCTGACAGTATTCTTCTAAGCTGGCAATACGTGTGGAAACAATAGACAGACCTAATCAGTTTGTTTGAGTGATTCATAGCAAAGTTAAGCTGGTTTTGAAACATTTGTAGTGGGCTTGAGGACCACTTTTTTGCAGCTGCATCATCTGTAATTGGTGGGTTTAGGTAATGCTCATAAGGATTTGGTACTTTTACTTGACATAAATCTCCTTCAGACACAGCTATATCGAGCTGATTTAGTTGGATTATTTTCTGGTCATAAGTAGGCGCAACATTGTACTTGGCATCTATGTTAAATTGAAACGTGTTTATAGTGGCAATTGTTGGTGATTTAATTTCCATTGTACTTTTTTATGAGATAATAAAAATGTTTATTACCTTAACAAATCTTGATTCAAGCAAACCAGTGTGGTTAACTAATGGGATTGATAATCATGATGGTAACAAGGTTGTAGCTATCCATGAAATGTTCTACACTGTGAAGTGGTTTAATGTAACAGATGATAAGAGTTATCAAATAATTTATGATGGCAAGACTGTGGCTATACCAGCTGTGTATTATGACTTTTGTACTATAGCTAACTGGTTTCAAAGTCAGTTTAAAATTAAAGCAACTTTAAATAAGATTGAAATGTCAGGTGAATTTGCATATTTACTTGGTTATTATTTGGATGAAGATTGGATTTTATTAGATAATGATTTTTTTATATAATATTATAACATTGAAGTTGAAAAAACGTAAAGTAACTGGAAAACGTCCTGTTTATCTGTCAGTACACACAATATTTAATGTTCATTTGAAAGAACTAAACACAACTGAAAATGTGCACAATAGAAAGCCATCAACTTTGTTGAGATGTGTGCCAGCTGGAACTGCACCTTATTGCGAAAGTGTGGTTGTTAGATCTCCTAATTTGCAGTTTAAGAAATTAGGTTCCAGTTTCTTTGAATCACTGTGTTTATCTGTAACTAATCAGGATGGCAAACCAGTTCTGATGCATGATTTTTGTGTTGTCTTGGAAGTTAAATAAATTTTATTTTTGCTGAATAAAAAATGAGTGGCGGTCCAAAACCGAGAATTATACCAGTTGCCTGTCCTGTAACAGAGTTGAAAGATTTGGCTGATGTACAGGGTTTTGATAAAGAAGGAGAGGTGGGAGAAGTGTATGGTCTTGAACTTGATTCCTATGGATTGTACAAGCGGAAGGTAATTGATGATGTAAAAGATGATGCAGAAAAAAGGTATCCTAAACTTAATCAGCTTCATGATGTCACTGTACCTAGTCCTGTAAATAATGTGATCTACATCTTAAAACATGTGGGTAATAAGTGGCAAGTTCTTCCTGCTCCTACACCTGCACCCACAATTGACTGGGACATAAAGTTTGAATTTATTAGTCCTTATGTATATATGCTGATGAAGGAGCCTTAGTATTTAGGAAAGCTTTTAACTCTGGGCTGTTGTTGGTGAGTCTTGTTCCGTGTTATTCCAAAGAAAACAATAGTAGAGATAAACTGAAAGTGCTAGAGTATGAAAAACGGAGGTATCTTCTTACAAACAGAAAGTGTAGATCAGATACTTCTGTTGTGTTTGTGCCAGCACATTTTTACCATAGATAGAGAAGTGACAATAGTATTTGAAATTATCATGAGGTCTTTGGATGCTGCCAAAGAAGCAAATATCGCACAGGGAATCACACTTACATGGAATGACTCAGTAGCAGAGTCAGCAAAAGTCTTTATTGCTATTAGAAAAGGCACAGATGTAGAAGTATTGAGCAGTAACCCAGCTGTTAAAGTAGTAGTTGATAAAACAACTCTAGTTCATCTAAGTTACATAAAACTGGAACACATAGATCCTGTTTCGTTTTATTACACCAGCAAATTGTATACCCTTGAAGAGTTGCAAAATGTAATCGCTGATTAAATAAAAAAAACATTTGTCATAAAAAAATGGTAAACTTGTATCCACAACTATGTCATGAGCCGATTGTGCCCGATAAAACATTACAGGCAGACTCATTTCATTTAATAAATATTACAGAAGCATTGAAGTATTTGGAAGGTGAAGAGGCAAAATATTCAAGGTGTAAAGGACGGTATAGCACAGTTTTCAGTTCTGTACAAAACACATCAATGGCTGTGGGTGCAGTTTCAGCTGGATGTTCTGTAGGGGGTATTGTTCTGTTTGCGACGGGAGTTGGTAGTATAATTGGAATTGCTATTGAGGGTGTTAGCATTTCCACATGCCTGGCATGCTTTGGTTTGGAAGCCCTTAACAAAAGACTTCATAAGAATTTGCCGAAGCATGAAGCATTGAGCATGCTCACTAGTGCAAAGCTGAGTAGTATGAAACTTATTATCAGTAAAGCTTTAGAGGACAATAGAATTGATGATGATGAATTTAAGAGAGTTCAAGATGATTTGACCAATTACAAACAACAGAAGTCTGAAATTCAGAATAAGATGCGTAGTCAACCCGTGAATGTTGAAGAACTAAAGGCATCTTTTTTAGAAGAAGGGAAGAAAATTGAGGTAAAAGAGACCACAAAAAAACTTCAAGGTCTTCTAAGCAAGTAAAAATAAATTTTGGTAATCGTTCATTATTTCTATCATACACTTCACAGAGAGATGACACGCCACTCAAGCCTGTCTATATAACCCCATCAGCTCCACTGCCAGATTATTACTGAGAAAAAAAGTTAATTTGTTGTCCATGTAACTTGGAAAATCTGTCCGAGTAAGTTGTTGACTGGAGCCAAGAACTTATAAGTTGTTATGTTAAAGTTCTTATGTCAACTAACTAATAAAAGCTATGCCAGCTAATTTATAAGAACTTAAAAAGTTACCTGTAAAGTTAGTTAGCAATTGTAGGTGACTTTGCAAAAATGTTATCAAGTATCTGTAGGTAACTTTGAAAATTTGTTATCAAGTGCACACACACACACACACACACACACACAAATACACAAACACACACACACACACACACACACACATGCAAACACACACACAGACACAAATACAAACACACACACAGACACACATACAAACACACACACACAGACACACATACAAACACACACACACACGAAATCTTTATTCAACATGCATGGATATTTATTGTAGACTCTAGTCAGCAGAACACATCACCACACTTTAGTTTCAGATATAGTTGTTTGGCACATGTAGCATGTAACAGGCTGAGGCTAAAAAAACACCAAGCCTGCACGAACGCAGTCAGTACTGATGGTTGTCACCGACAGTTCTGCCTTAGCAACCGCGTTCTTGCAAGAACACTGTTGTCATGGGCAGTCTTTTTGTTTACGTTAGAAACCCCATTCTTGCAGAAACGCCAAGGGTGTAAACAAAAGATTGAAGACTTTGTGTTAAGTGACATTTATCTCTGTGTTCCGTCTCTCAATTCTACGACACGGAAGTGTTAACAAATGACTCTGTTTTGAGACGGCTCAATCTTCTCTTTACACCTTGGCGCTCACGCAGTCAGTGTGGTTGTCACAGACAGACTCTGTTGTTTACAGTAGCAACAGCGTTCTTGCAAGAACGGAATTGTCATGGGCAGTCTTTTTGTTTACCGTAGCAACAGCGTTCTTGCAAGAACGGAGTTGTCATGGGCAGTCTTTTTGTTTACTGTAGAAACCCCGTTCTTGCAAGAAGGAGTGGTATAGATAACCATGCTGACAAGCTGTCAGTGACTCGGTAAAATTGAGGGCTTGTCATGACTGGGGTTACTACGCAGCAGATTTGAAAGGCATAGCCTGACACAACCTAGCTAAATCAAACAACTGCCGAGAATAACTGTCCATATTAGATAGAGGCCGTCAGGTTTTTTCGTTCATCTAACGCCGTTAGCACCAAGGGTGTAAACAGACGATTGAAGACTTTGTGTTAAGAGCCATTTAACTCTGTTGTGTGTCTTTCATGTCTTAGTTGACCACGACACGGAAGTGATAGCAATTGATTCTGTTTGAGAAGGCTCAATCTTCTGTTTACACCCTCAACACATGATATCGTTACTCAACACGTTTGACTGGCATAGTGTAACACAGCCTAGCTAAATCCTCACAACTGACGAGAATAACTGACCATATTGGATAGAGGCCGACACCATGCTTTTCCGTTTGGTATCCTGTAATAACGTAGCAAATGTTAGTTTAGGCAAATCACATTCGGCTACTCATACAGATAGCTGACGATTTATCAGTAAGATTTTCTTTTCTCGGGTCACTAACTTTTTGTTGTTTTAAATAACGATACAGTCAACTGAATTTAACGATCTCACCGTATTAATATTCCGCAAGATTTAGTGATAACACTGAATATAAAGTCCGTCATTTAGTGGTATCTCCAATGAAGCTATAAAACACGTCTTTCTCACTCACTGTCGCATTATAAATTGAAACAGAATAAACCAAACAGGTGCGTGTGTGTTGTCATATTGCGACGTCGCGCGCGGTGTGTGTGTGTGACTCAGTGTTGCCGGCAGTTCATAAGGGATTTTTCCGGTTTTATTATGTCTATCGGTAATTCCCACAATAACGTAAGCGGACAAAGGGCTAGTCCCGACATTTCCCGATAACAGCTGATCGCTGATTTGCGCGCATTTAGAAAGATAAAGGCTTACAGCATTGATATGTTAGCCTTTGTTTAATTTGTTTAAGAGGTTCATGTGGCATTATTGATATAGGTGGGACGGTGGGGTGATAGATCTGCCTTAATAATCTGACGGGTTGACAGCCGATCAAAAAAAGTTGCTTCAACCTAATGTACTTAGAAAAACAAAGAGGTGGTGAGGGTGATGGAAAAGATGGACGAAAATAGGCAATTAACCAGAGATACCCTATGTTTATGAAAGGGGTGGTCTATAAATGTCTATTCTTATTTCTCTCTTTTTGGGTTTTGATGGAGGTCTTTCTACCCTTATAACTCCTTGTCAATGCCTTTATTTATTGGAGTTCATGGGTTATTTTAGACACCTGACCATGTCGTAGGGAGGGTGTGTCTTGACTTGTGGTTACTGATACGAGTGCTAACCTCTGGCTTCGTTTGTTTTGTTTTTTTAATTATTATTCAAAGAACAAAGCTAGCCGGTTTGAGGTAAGCTGGAGGACCTTGATTTTGGAGATTCAATGATGTCCCATCTTGGGAAGATATGGTCCTGAAAAGGACCTGGAGGTGAGATTGTAGTCTTAAAAATGACTGCTGCACGCCGCAATACTGTTTTCTGTGACGTTTCGCTGCCAACCAGTTGCGGCTGCGTTCACGGTCGGGAGAGCTGGCGGGCTGCTTTTCCAGTCGCTTGCTGTAGTCTTGGTATGCTTTCTTTTCTTTTCCGTTGGCTTGTCCAATTTTTTCTTTAACCCAGGCCGCTTCCGCTGCTGGGAGTGTGTTAGTGGTTGCTGTCAGAATAGCCTCTATAGAGTTCACGGAGATGGTCGTACTGCAGTAGAGCAAACTTGGCCACTTCTCCCTGTACTGCGCTTGAAATTTCTCAGTGTCAGTTTGTTGCGAAGAAGTGTTTTGCTCTCTTCCTGCATTTTCTTTGTACCGCCCATCACCGCCTTCGTTGAGAGTCGAAAGTCAAGGGCTCCGCACGGCCGACCGGTTTTTGCTTCTGTTGTCATTCCGTTACGCAGTGTGCCCCAATGGGTGCGGGCATCCACTAACATCTCAATTTCTTTGGCTCTTTCTGTCGCTGCCGCTGACCGGTTGAGGCATGGGATGGCCGGGAGGTCGAGAAAGAAAGCGTCTAGGTCCACACTCGTCGCTTGCTCTGCTATCTTGGCTGTCATTAGTCTTTCAGTTGATGTAGGCGGAACTGGCTGCTGATTACTAGTATGTCGTCACCGCTGTCCGACGAATCGCGCTGGTTGTTGCTGGAGGTCATCTTTGCTGGTTAAACGAAGACTGGTGTAGAATTGTAGACTCAGAGTTGGTTGGTTAGTTCGGGTTTAACGTCCACAGCACCGAGGTGATCATGGACGGCCCTGACGGGCGGGTTATGGGGGAACAGGGAAATCTATTGCCTATGGAATACGACCTGAACACTGATCAACTCAGGCGCACTCCAACTGTGCCACTTTGATTTACCAGGACCTTTCACGGACATGCTATTGAACAAATCCGTTTTTTTTTCCCTGGATTTAGACTCAGAGTGTTCATCAAAGATTATTTATTCCCTCCTTAGTGGGGTGCCGTTTGTTTATTCACTCCGCGGGGAGGCTTCTTGCGCCGAGTCTGACCGGCGGGTGTGCCACGATTGGTTTATTTTTGTTTGACCAATCAAGCGTGCGTCAGTCTAACTCGAAGTTAAATTATGCGGGGCTCCCTACATCTGATTAGGTCGGCTTGATGTAAATTGATCCCTCTTAATACCATTTGGGTTATACGTTCTCAAGCGCGTATTTGTGTTGATGGTTATACATCTCTCAGTTGTCAAATGTCATATTGGGGGGTATTGTTTTATATTGACATTGTCGATGCTGGTGTGGGTGGTGATGAGTCCAAGCCTTGACGACTGAGCGGCGCAATCTGCATTGTCTAACATGCTGCATTGTCCAATATGGTTAGTTAGTTATTTGGGTTTAACGCCGAGCAGGCGACTAAGGCCATCTCACGGCGGGATGGGTAAAAATCTGGTCAGCCAGACTAAAAGCAAGGTCTTAAGACAAGATGTAAATATAGATTAAAAATCTCAGGCTAAAATGTCGCACATGTCTGGAAAAGAAACGTCTACAGACTCTCAAAAAGGGCAAATAAAAAAATTCACATAGTCTATGAATGCTCAGATCTTGTTAAAAATATTGCATTCTCTCAAAAAATTGAAGATTTTGTCCGGGGGAACATCCCGGAACAAAACCTTCAAGGAGTCTGCTGTGAAGTGTTTATATCTGGTGTCAATTAGGTCAGCACAATACAGCAAAAAGTGTCGAACAGAAAACTGCTCATCACAGGCAAAACACCATGGACGCTCATCCTGTTTAAGTAAGTAAGAGTGCGTAACATATGTGTGCCCGATGTGGAGCCGAGCAAGGACAGTCTCCTCACGGCGGCTGCCGCAGCGGAAAGGTAGACTGTCAGACAACTTAGGAAGAGCTTCATGAAGCTTGTTCCCTTCCTCTTTGTCCCACTCGGACTGCCACTCGCGGGCTATGTACGCACTAATAACAGGTTTAAAATCACTATAGACAGTCTGTGTGTCAGGGACAGGGTCACTGCGGGCACTGTTGGCAGCAGAATCTGCGATTCTGTTGCCTTCGATGCCCACATGGCCTGGGACCCAAATAAAAATGATGTCATAATATTCCTTCATCAAGTCCGCGTAGAGCTCTCTAATCTGCACCAGCAGTGGATGGTCTGTTCCCGCGCCCTGAAGGGCCTGCAAGGCAGAAAGAGAGTCAGACAGAATCAGGAAGTTCCTTTCCCGAGACTGATAGGCATGCTTGAGTGCTAGCAGAATGGCCTGCAGTTCTGCACTAAATACAGAGGAATGGTCAGGGAGACGGAGCTTAAATGGGCGTCTAGGATGGCGAGAGGACACTGCAGCCGCAGCCACTCTTCCATCCTCAGACTTGGACCCATCCGTATAAAGACGACAATAGCCAGGAAAAATTGAAAGGAGTTCATTGAGGCTCTGTTGGTATATGGCTGGTGGAGTACAATCCTTCTTGTGGGCAGTCAAGTCCAGCAAGATGTCAGGAACTGGTAGTAGCCAGGGTGGAGTGACGTGTTGCAGAGATTCCGAAACTTTGTCCAGGTCCACTCCGGCCGCCTGCAGATGAGGTCGGACACGGAAGGAAAGTGGACGGACAGCTCCCGGATGGGCATCGTAAATCTCTGCAAACGACGGGTTAAAAACACAATCATAGGCAGGATTTTCTGGATGGGCCTTCAGCTTCAGAACGTAGCTGAGCATGAGGCGGATGCGGCGGAGCCTGAGAGAAGGCTCCCCTGCCTCTGCATACAGACTAGGAACTGGAGATGTCCTGAAGGCTCCCAGACATATGCGCAGACCTTGATGGTGAATTGTGTTCAGACGCTGCAGAACAGACTTGGAAGCCGAGCCATATACCACAGAGCCGTAATCCAGTTTGGACCGAACAAGGGCCCGGTACAGTCGAAGTAAGACGATGCGGTCTGCACCCCAGTCAGTACGACCAACGACACGAAGAATGTCGAGGGCCTTCCGACAAGAGGTTCTAAGGTAGTTAACATGGTTGCAGAAGGTCAATCTTTTGTCAAAGATGACCCCCAAAAACTTAGCCTCTTCAGCCACCTTAATTGGCACTCCAGCAATGGTCAGGCTAGGTTCTGGAAAAAATTTCGTCTGGTTAGTAAAATGCACACAGACTGTCTTGGAGGGCGAGAATCTGAATCCATTGAGAGACACCCACCCCTGGATGCGATCAACGCACAGCTGCAAGCGCCTCTCAAGGGACGCAAGTCCTCGACCTCGTGCACACAAAGCAAAGTCGTCCACAAACAAAGAGCATTCAAAATCATCCTTGACGGCCTTTACAATGTTATTTATTTTAATGCTAAATAAAACAGGAGATAGAATACTGCCCTGCGGGACACCCATCTCCTGTTCAAAGGAGTCGGAGAGGGTGGAGCCCACACGGACATGGAACGACCTGTTGGACAAAAAATTGTGAATAAAAACGGGCAGATGCCCTTTAAAACCCATGTCCGACAAATCAGACATTATACCATGCTTCCAGGTAGTGTCATATGCCTTTTCAAGATCAAAGAAAATTGCATAGACATGCTGCTTGTTGACAAAAGCATCTCGGATAAAAGACTCAAAACGGACTAGATGGTCAGTTGTACTACGGAAGCGCCGGAAACCGCACTGGAGGTCTGTGATGAGACCCTGTGACTCAAGATGCCACACCAGTCGGGCGTTGACCAAGCGTTCCATAGTTTTACATAAACATGATGTCAAAGCTATTGGCCGGTAGTTGCCCGGGTCGGAAGGATCCTTACCCGGCTTGGGAATTGGCACAACCACAGCCTGGCGCCAAGATGGCGGAAAATGACCGGTTATCCAGATATGGTTAAAGGCCTTGAGAAGTACAAGGAGTGAATCCTCAGGCAGATGTGTTATGAGCTGATAATGGATGGTATCTAATCCAGCAGCAGAGTCAGTACATTTCTGCATGGCTTGCTGCAATTCTGAAAACGTAAAAGGGGCATTATAGTCTTCCAAGTTATCCGATATAAAATCACAAGCACAAGATTCTCGCTTCTCCTTCTCTCTCTGGAAGAAAGGTGAATAATGCTCTGTTGAAGAATTATGGGCAATGGTGGAGGCAAGTAAATTGGCCACAGCCTTTTTATCTGTGACCAAACTGGCACCATCTCTAAGATGGCCGACAGAAGCCGAGCCACCCCTGCCCCTAATTCTTCGAACAGCCTTCCAGACTTTTTGGGACGGAGTCCTAGAAGATAAAGATGAGACGAAGCGTCTCCAGGAAGCACGGCGTTCACGTTTAAAAATATAACGGGCTTTCGCCCGCTGTCTTTTAAAGGTTAAAATATTTGCTTGCGACGGATTACGAAATGCACGTCGCTGAGCAGATTTGCGCATTGTTTGGGCCTTGCGGCACTCTTCATTGAACCATGGTACTCTCGGCTTCCGAGGGAGTGATGTGGAAGTTCTAGGGATGGTTTCACCTGCAACCTCCAACAAAATAGAAGTAAAACAAGAAACAGGTTCTTCAGCTGACATGACCACCTCCTCTGTAAGACGAGACTGACAGAGAGAGGCAAACAGAAACCAGTTAGCTTTCTTGAGATTCCAGCGCCCCACCGGCGAATCCTCCTCACAGCTGACCGATGACAGGACTACTGGGAAGTGGTCACTACCACACAGGTCGTCGTGAACCTTCCAGTCAAAGTCCAGCATGAGAGAAGGATCACACACAGTGAGGTCTAGAACAGAACTAGATCCGGAACCTGAGTTAGAGTATGTAGGTGAGCCATCGTTAAAGACACATAGGTTAAGTTGAGAAAAAACATCTTCTAACATCTGACCTCTGCCATCATAGTGGTCACTACCCCAAAGGTGAGCATGACCGTTAAAATACCCCATGAGAATAAAGGGAGGGGGCAGTTGATCTACTAAGTGAAAAATATCATTGCTACAGACCCGCAGTGATGGTGGCAGGTAAATACTGCATATGGTTATGGTCTTTAAGGTAACCCGAGCAGCGACAGCCTGAAGACAGGTGTCGATGCTAACGGGGCTACATAAAATTTGGCTACTAATGAGAAGAGCCGCTCCACCCGAGCGCCTCTCCGAATCAGAGCCTTTATGTATAACATTAAAACCATTAAAAGACACAGGGTCAGAAGTCTTCAGGTAAGTCTCCTGAAGAGATATGACTGAGGGGTTATAGAACTTGACTAAAAGACGTAATTCCTCAAAGTTAGCTCGAAAACCACGACAATTCCACTGAAGCAAAGAGTCCATGATTAAGTCTGATCTGGGGGTAAGGAGTTTTTCCCCCCTTTTTCCTTTACCTTGGAAGGAGTTGAAGAAACAGAGGGGGGCCGGCTCCCGGGCCTCCTCTGGTTCTTCGGAGAGGAAGGGGGTGGAGCTGCCGCAGCATCAGCAACAACAACTTCCACTCCCTCCATCCGCTCCTCCAGTGCAGCATATTTGTTTTGAAGGGGCACATCTGTGTTCCCCTTCTGGGCCCGTGCGCACAGCGGTCCCATAGATTTCTTAGACTTCTGGTCCTGGGCAGCGTTCCTGCCGCTAGAGTTAGCGGCCTTAGAAGGCTGACCAGAGCCAGAAGCCTTTGGAGTTGACTGACTAACAGGTTTGGGTGGGGGCTGAGGCTTAGGGGCAACAGAAGGCGGCACAACCGGACCGGCAGTGTCCGCCTTCTGCGTTCCCTGGCTCCTTGTCACCACCGGAGGAGGGTTACTCTCCAGGGGCGAGATGAGCCGAGGCTCCGCCCCCAACCAAGAAGTTGGGGTCTGACATGAAAAGTCTTTGGTGGGGCGCTTGCCTGCCACCGCTGCACTAAAAGTATACACTGAGGTGTTAGAGGTTGGGGCAGCCGCAGCTGCACCAGGGCCTTCAACCAGTTTTTTGGCATCCAGAAAGGACAGCCCCTTCTCCACACGCACCTGCTGAATCTTGCACTCGGATATCCAACGAGGGCATTTCTTATCCGAAGCCATATGCGCCCCCTGGCAATTCACACACAGGGGGGTGGCTGTGCAGGACTCAGCAGAGTGTCCGGGCCTAGTGCAACGGGCGCATGAAGCCTCTGCCTGACGGCATGTCTTCTGCCCATGGCCATACTTTTGGCACTTAAAGCACCGGAGGGGAAGAGGGACGTACTTTTTCACTCTCAGGGAGTAGTAACCTCCCCAGATGGTAGTAGGAGGGGTGGGGGTGCCAAACGTCAGGATGATTGTAGGGAGACGGATCTCCCCACCACCTCGCTTGGAAGCGAAGCGCCTGACGCAAGTCACCCCCTGAGACTTAAGGTTCCTTACAAGTTCATCTTCTGACAGTTCTGCCAAAGCTTGATCTTTGATTACGCCTCTTGACGAATTCATAGTTTTGTGGGGTGTGACTTCCACAGGAGTGTCTCCGATGGAAGAGAGCCCCAGTAGCCCGCTGGAGTGTGCCCGAGTACGGCACTCCACCAGCAAGTCACCAGACCTGAGGCGCTGGGCGTCAGGCCTGCCAACACGGCTCCTGAGGGTCTCCCCCACCAGAAAAGGATGCAGCTTGGTAACTGGTTTCTCCTTCACCTTGCTATGGACAATGAGGAAGCGAGGCCATACGGCCGACGCCTGAGGCGTCGCTTCCTCACAGTCTGAATCACTGTCATGTGCAATGTCGGTGTCTATGCGCCGTTTCTGTGCTAGTTTTGGTTTTTTGGTTTTATCCATATTATATTAGTAGAGATATTCATCCCCCGGGGGTCCCCGCCCGCCACCGAGCCCAACAAGGGAAAGTGCAACTGTCGGCGGGTCTCCAGCCGACGCACAATGGAGACTGCCCGAAAGATATACTCAAGGGGGTAAGCCCGATTAAACCGTTTGAGCCACCGCCTTCTATCACACCGTTGAATGCAGGGGAATACTGGCGTAAAGCACCTAATCAGCAGCAGAAGCTATAGCATGGTGCTCCGTATAGCAACCCGCATGTCAACAGTGGGATAGGGCTCAACGTGACAAGAGCCGATTGACTAGGCCGGTACGACTAGCCTCCCGTTTAGGTAGAAGTCAAGGCCGAAGTGGAGTGTTGGCACCAGTGAGCCGCAGCCCAAAGGGAACCTCAGCCACCAGGATCCTCTTCTCCCCCGACACGGGTCTCCAAGCACGGCAAACACTTGGGATCCAAAGGACCAAAAAGTCACGAGTATTTTTAAGGACCAATCCAACATGGTACGACCTAGGTTAGCACAGCTCCTTAAAAACCGGACCAGTGAAAAGGCTGAACAACATATCTGCTGACATCAAGTCCTAATCCTGGACAAAGATGGCACCCGTCCGCTAGCCCACTCAGTCAGGGACTGAGCGGACTACCCACCTACGCCACGTGGAGGCCGGTGCCGGGTAGGCTTGTCCAATATGGACGGATTGTAGTTCACTTGCGTGGGTAGTGCTTCTTTTGTCAGCAGTTTGGCCGTATGAGGGTGCACCGGCCTATGTACACGATTCTCTTTAGTACAGTCTTATCTAGTCAGCCACTGTGACTTTACTTACTTATTTATGCCTTGCTGGGGCATAGGCCGCCTACAAAGGATCTCCAAGAGTCTCTGTCCCGGGCTCTCCTTTCCAGTTGTTTCCAAGTCATCTTCATGGTAGCCACTGTGAAAGGGACCCATTAATTAGTTCCACACCGGGAGCCGTGAGTCAGGAGTTGAGTTCGATCGCGCTGCGTCCAGTATTCTTTTTTTTTTCCCAGGCGTCACAGACTAAACGCATGTGGGCCGCCATTGCCGCTACTATATATAGGATTATGTGCTCAATTTCCGGTCTGCGAGAAAATGGCTACAGCACAAAAGCAAAACACTCGAAGCAGTGGAGCGATCTGTTCCGCGCAAAGAACTTTCCGAGACACTCCAACACTTGCACTCAAAATCAGCGCACGCCGGCAGTTTTAAACGGCTTTGAGAAATGAGAAACGCTTCGCATAACACGGAACTGCTCCGATGAAGAAATAGGACAGCGACAGCCTTCTTCCACGAAAAATTAACAGCAAGACAATACAGCAATACTACGGAGCTCTCAGCGGAGGTGAACAACGCACCCCGACAAAATTTCCTACAAAAAAGAAAGGGAAAGGAAAAGGAAAAAAAACACACCTATCACCACTCCTTGTATAACTGGTCACCAAGTATAATCCCAAAACGAAAGGACACAATGCGACTGGAATGCAAACAAAGGGAACCACAGCCGGGACTACACGAAAGGCATAAGCCGCAAAAACAAAGCAGACATGATTAACAGACTGAATACAAGAAAGTCTAGGTACGTGTACACACACACGGACAGATACACAAGAACTTTGGGAAACCGAAACCACTCTCTTCACAACAATAGGGAATAGAGCTGCAAGTCTTCCGGCAGACAACAGAGACAGATGGCCACAGTACATCGGTGCCAACCACTAACGCAAAACTTGGAAGCCATGGGGGGGGGGGGGGGATGGAACGCAGTTGGCAGACACCAACAAGACCCCTCCCGACTCCACCTGTTGATAGGAGCAGCAGATACACATCGCAACATTTCGACAACCACAATTGACGCGAACCACAATGTTTTCTACACCAATGCCTACAGCAGACATAGTAGTAGGATACTACAGCCGCTGACCGACCGCCACGCGCGCCGCAGGCAGACAAACCCCGCACACGAGCAACGCCTCAAACAATTGAACGATTAGTCGCCTGTCTGATATGGTCCGGTACAGCAGACGACGAGATCACATCTACATTTGTTTGCGCCACTTGCTGCACCACTTAGCAGTGTTGAGAAAACAGAAAAGTGTCAAGATCGCCGTCCCAAGTTCGAAAGCTATTCAGTGACCAAAGCGCATCAACACAACTGACTTCTGCACCACTAGCTCCACCAATTAGCAGTGGTGAAAATGCAGAAACTGAGAAGAAGATTACTGATGAGGCACAACTAGCTCAATAAAACTAACCGCAGTGGAAAAAGCAACACGCCGACTCCAAACGGAAACATCCTCATGACATATTAAACGAAGCAAAATGACCTCCCAATAGGAAACCAACTGGTTTTGGAAATATCTGATTCCCACACGCCACACAGTAACCAATACACTGAGTACCCCCAAACAACGAAGAAAATAAAACGGAATGAACCGGAAACAGAACAACTGACCGCCAGTCCTTTGAACTATGGAGCGACATCCAAGAAATCATACGACCAGCACACAAATGGCCGAGGGGGAAAAAAAGAAAAAAGAAGAACATGTGGACGAAAAACCTCCCACACTTTCAAAGAATCCTACTAGCCGCATTCATCTTCTCCGATGAACTGAACCCTACGATATTCTTTGAATGGGTCGACCTCATGGGCCTTTGCAGAGGCAAGGGAGCAAGGAAACACTTTTATATGCTTCAACTAAGAAGGCAGATGCAGCAAAGCTTTGTACGCCTACGACAACAGTGATCAATGGGCAATACGAATACTTAGACGGAACCCCGAAACACCACAGACAACCACGGAATTGCCCCGCCAAAACTCAAAACTAAGGACACGACATGAAATGAACACACCGCCACTCTTCGCTAGCCTTTTCGAGCGATAGTGTGAGCGAGAGTATATCATTTTGAACACTATCTGTCCGGACAGCGGTGTGCAGGGGAATATACAACATGAACCCCAGCTTCAAAAACAGACAACGCGATCAAGGAAGGCACACATCATGACCAACAACGACTAATTAACACATCACAAGCCTACCACCATCCGCAGTCAGTTTCACCGACAAACTGAATCCAATCCGCCGAACGGACGGAACCCCAAAATACCGCGAGGCCGCAAAACTGACCATCAAAACAAAAATCTCAGAACAATCCAGTTAAACAGCGACAGAATGAAACGCACGACCCTCCTACAAACGAGCCAACAGTACACCCAACTTCTACACTGAGAACATACGGGGGAAGGGGAAGGGGGGGGGGAAGGAAGAAAAAAAATTCGGCGATCCACAGCCGGCGAATTAACGGCAACAAACTACTGTCTCAAGGCCTGGGAATGATATCAAGAATGAAATCAACACCAGCCATCCACACCACCTAACCGACTGACCAGCGAACACTAGAAGAAACGAAAATGAAAATGAATCGTATCAATATCGCCAGGACTGAGCAGACTGCAAAAATTGACGCAGCAGCAGTCAGACTGCATGCCTGAGAATGAGACAGCATAGTCTGAACCCCCAGGCACCATCCACGCGGAAAATAAAGACAAGAATGTGCATCTCAAGAAGACAACAGACTCTACCCTCTCAGTCCAGCAACAAGCGAACCACACTGAAACGTTGAGTCTACCCGCCCCAGCAACAAGCGAACCACACTGAAACATCGAGTCTACACGCCCCAACAACACGCGAACCACAAAAAAATATCGATGATCAACCAAAGTTAGTGCCATCTACAGTCTATACACAGCCGCCGGACCAGAAAGTAATGAAAGCAAGAAAAAAGAAAAATATACACCGTGTCAATCTCGGCAGGAGCAGATGGATTCCCCCCAAAATGAGTAACTTTAGCCCATTGAAACTAAACTTTGCTTTGCTGTATTGAATACAAAGTACAGCTATATTACTATGCACGGCCCTCGGCGACAAGATACAGGGTGACCGAATGCAAGTTGAAGTAGAGCAACAACTGAGTGAACCCCACTACATTCCTACAAATAAGGAAACAGACCAACTGGTCCCTATGATGACACAACATAAAACAGTAATCGGGATCGCTGCACACAAGACCACGTCTGGACCATGCCGGCCGGCGCGCTCAGTACGAGAAAACGCATCCCTGTTTGCAGCCAGCCACGAATCAAACTAGAGAAATTCAAATTTTAAAAGGGGGGGGGGGGGATATGTCACGTGACGGATCCGCATCAAGCTACACAGTTGACGGCACCAGCTTTCACATCTGAGCCGGCAGGCCATGTTCGAGCAGAGTCCACCACAGCACCTCAGTGCTGGAAGAGACTGAAAGAACCAAAGCGCAACACCCGCACGCTCCACAAGCTCTCACTGACAATTGGCGTGTAGCCGGTGCCTGACTGACGGGTCAGCGCTAGCCAATCAGAATGCGCGAATGAGACACACCCGCGTGATGCGTAAAGTCGGCTAGTGTTGGTCCGACATTGAGGCTGGCGAAGAAGGTAACCGAGAGAGAAAAGAAAGTGGTGAAAAGGTGTGCCTGGGGCCCTTTGCAACAGCGATTTCAGATATCCTGAGCGTCTAGCAGGTGGTGTAAGCTTCATACCATTCCCAAAGCACGGCCGTCGTAGCCATGAAAAGTGCATGCGATCTATCAAATTGTGGGGTAGACCGCCGCATGATCGACTGAGCAGCAGAACCTCAAGTACAGTGGATGCCGGAAACCGACATATCTTCGCTTGCACAAAGGTCAGTTCATATTCATTTCTCCAGAATTTGTTCATTATAAAAATTAAACGGGTAATGTCAGTTTGCACATGCGAGACCAGGCCCATGTAAATATCTGTAGTGAAGGCCGAAGGTGGTACTATCACTTGTATGGCAAGTCCGGCGTTTCCGTCGGCAGTCGCTGACTGACTCGAACGGTGAAAGCAGAGTGTACGAGTGCGAGGGATAGCTTACACACTGGCATACACACTAGTACACTCTCTCATACACAAAAATATACATTGTACACATGCACACACTACAACTTACAAGAACACAAACAGTAGTTTCTATGATGCAAACAATCTGTTTATTTTAGGCAAAAGATGTGGCTGCACACAAGTATGTAAGATGCTACGAAACAAGCTCCTATGGTGGCAACACCCTTTGAGTTTACAGCAACAAACACAATGTGATTTACTACATATCATAATTAACTTCATGTTTGTTGATGTAAACTTTGACAATGGGTGTACATACAATATGAAAATTATGTATTAAAAAATGAATTTTCAAAAATCATTCAACTAATACATTGTTAATAATATTATCACTGTACAAGTGCAGCTACAGATGCCAAGTGTGACCAGGAAGAATACAGTGTCAATCATGTCTCTGTGCAACAAGTTTGTCCTCCCCCTTTTCAGCTATGCCTTTCTCGTTTTAAATGCTGTTCAATTCAGGGACTGTTTGTAACAAAGGTGTTGCTGTTGTCAACAGTACAAGTGCAGCTACAGATGCAGAGTCTCTAACTGGCACACATAAAAGCAGTGATGACATTGAAAGTTCCTCAGCACCACAAGTAATCTGGTCTGCTCAATCTGATTTAATAAATAAATAAATGTTCAGGTTTTTGTTTTTGTATGCAGTTCTCCAGCCTGCAGTTTGAGGCAGTGATGCGTTTTTTCCGCTCTGTCAGCCATAAAGAGCAGGTTGCCTGTTCTTGGTTTGCGTTTTTCGAGTACCCTAGCATCATCTAGTGTCAGATTGAGGTGCGACCATTTGTGTTGTTGCTGGATCACAGTTGGTGGAATGGCAATGATTGGCATCTTGGAAAAATCAACATCTCCACAATCAAGTGATGTAGTCAAAGGCAACAGCTCCTGTTCCTAAGTGGTACCTGTAACATAGAATAAAATAAAATGGAACATTATGTATTTATATCACATTTGATGACTGCTTTCTAACTGTGTCATTACACAGCCGTATTGATTTCATTTGTTTCAGATTTGATCCTTCTAGTTCTAGCCCTTGTTGCGGAGAATAAGCATCTCGGGGAGCAGCTTGAGGCAACACACGCTCATGTGCAGAAACTTGAACAGCTGTGTGCCAGCCAAGCCATAGATGCCTGCAGGATTTTGAGCAGAATTTAGATAATCATTTTAACCCACGTACCCCCACCCCCTTTGGCCCATGTTTACATAGTATTAAACTATGAGACATAAATATAACTAAATGTGGATATGCTGTTGTCTGAGCAGTTATCTCAAAAAAATTAAACTGTGGGGTGTTTGAAACCATTAGTTCTTATTCATTTAAAGATTAAGAATAGAGTACTGCCTCATTAGTTAACTGATTATCATCCATGCTGAAAAATGAGCTCCTACAACTGCAAAGACTCACATAATGTGCTCTTTTGGGACAGTTCTAGGATGACATGTTTTCCATACTTTTAAATGTGCTGTTATAAATAAAGCTTTCATATATGTCATCAGCAGTCATTTTTGCACATGCAGAGAGAGAGAGAGAGAGAGAGTGTGTGTAAATTAATTATGTGCATACAGATTTACTTTCCACACTCACTGTTCACCGTGCTAATGCACAGGGACAACATACACACACACACGAACTGTACACAAGTATGCATACATGTATATTGCTTACATACACATTTGTGTGAACATACAATTCTAACAGTATCTTCAAATTACAGTTTCAACCAGAATATGCACGCTGAAGTAAAACTTACCTGTTGTCATCAAAGATTGCAATGATGGGCTTCCTTTTCTTGTTGACGTTTCCGGGCTTTGAAATAATCATGATGGAAACTGGCTCAGGTGGAATTTTTTCATGGGGTCTGTCCCATTGCTGTCGTGATGGCAAGCACATGAGCACACTGTCCGAGCGAGTCTGAAAAAAAAAACACCCAAAAAACTTAAAGCACAACACACAAGCTTAGGGTGAAGTTTGTAAGCAAACCATGCCATATGCAACATTGTGCTTTAGTACCTTCGCAGGCTTTATCAAAATCCTTGCACAGATGATAACACAAATTTAGTCTCCCCTTCATCAGCGGAACACATGGCATTTCCGACAGTATAACAAACTGTCAATGGCTAAAACTATGACAAGCACAGTCTATACTTTTAATGCATGATGTGGAATTGATACATACCCTGCTTTGCATGTGCAGAAAGCATCGGTAACCCGTCTTCTTCGTTGGGTCAATGGACAGGTGCACCGAGTGTGGCTTTCCGCCACTGGCCGCTCAGTTGACTTCGGAAATGAATTGTTCGTGCACGTCAAAGCCAGATGAAGCACAAAAATTTGTACGCTTTGAATGTACTGCTCACAGCAAAACAAATCTGTACGTTGTTTCTGCCTAAGGGTGATAGGGTATGGCAAGTATTGCTCCGAAATATCGTCAGGAATGTCTGACAAGCGCGGCACTTACGCACATGGATGAAGCCGTTTTTGCTTTCTGCTGTGGCGTGTTTGTCGGAGCTTCGGGTCAAAGTCGAACTCTGGGTCAGTGGGCGGAGTTATCTCTGAGCGGGCTACACGTCAATTAGCAGTGGTAGCGCTACGACAGAGCAGCTCTTCTACTCCCTACTAGCCCTACCTTTATTGGCAGTGCAGGACGGAAACAAAACTGAACTACGACCAAGAAGCCATCTACGCTCCACTAGCTCATACAATTAGCAGTGGCTGCGCCCCGACTGACGACTTTATCTTCTACTCGCCACTAGCCCTTTCGATTGGCAGGATCGGCAGCGAGAATACATCAACAACTTGAACAATACAGAATGAACCAAAAACGAACTACCATAAAAACCTAACAAAGGGTTACTCAACAAAAATAAAAGGGTCAGCACGCTGATGAAGGCAGCTCTTACCCAATAAAGGCTTAAACATGCCCGAAATACACCTCAGATAGCAAACACAAAACGTGACTGATTTGTGAAATGTCATAAGGGTATACGGCTGGTCACATCAAGCCATCACATAGTGGTGTGCGATGTACAGACACCTTCAAAAAAGAACTTGTCAGCTAACTTATAAGAACTTACAAAGTTACTTGTCGGTTGTAGGTAAATTATAGGTTGCCTATTAGATACTTGTAATTTACTTAACTTAAAGAGTTGTTGATGTTATGTTGAACATGGTAGGATTAATTAATTAGCTGACCGTCTGCCTAGCGCACGGTCTTTTTTAAGTTGACAAGCTGAGCCGCTCAGTGTTAGCAAAGATCCTAAATAGTAAGATACTCCAGCTGGCTTGTTTTCGCGAGGCCAGCACCAGAGTTACTTCCCCTGTTACTGCCATGTAAAACATGGCGAGGCGCCTGAGAGGTGGAGGCGATGCATGCGGTGCAATTGGATGCTCAAATGCTCGACGGAAAGAAAGTTGCAAAGGAAAATCTTTCTTCAGATTTCCTAAGGATGAAAAGAGGTAAGTCATCGCCAATTTTTCAAATATTCGAATCATTTATAGCTTAAAATTCAGATAAGGCATACACCATCTCTCTATCCGTTGTTTACACTGTTAGCTAAGTTTCTCTGCCAATATCTTCATCGCAAAACGCTCTCGTTAATACAACCAGTAACTTATCAATGCATGATTCTGAATTATAGGGGATCAAAGGCAAGTTAGCAAAATTGAACACCCGCAAATGAAGATGAGAGACAATCAAGAACATGGCTATACCTGCGATTGTGACAGCACATTTATATTCAGTGTCAGATTGGGTCTAATGTATATGTAATTGTGTTACTGTGAGTGGGTGATCACTGATGTTTGCTTAAAACTAAGTGACAATGTCTTTTTTTACATGCAGACATTTTCTGTTGTGGCATAAAAACTGAATTCACATAACTCTTTTGTATGGTGTACAGGTGCAAAAAAATGGGTTCAAAGAACAAGGAGGGAGGACTTGCTTGGGAAGACAGCAGCGGAGCTGTGCGCTTCAGGTGTACAACTGTGCAGTGACCACTTCGAAAAGAGCCAGTTCTTATATCCAGACAAGACCAACAAGCTGGCCTGGAATGCAGTACCATCTGTATTCAAGAATCTTCCGAAATAAGCAATCCAGACCAAAAAGGTGACTGCCAAGCGTGTAATATGCAAAGAAGTACCCAACGGAGAAAGAAACACGCTTAGAAAAGACGGGTACAACACAATTTATTAATATTTCGGGTAAATACCCTTTGTCAAAATAGACAAACAAACAAACAGAGAGATTAGCCGCTACTTATCTTCATTGGCAGAAGGAATGTGGCAACTGAAGGAGGTGACGTAAAATAAAAGAAAAGGAAGAACAAAAGTGCGGGGAAAAAGTAAAAATGACGTCAACGAAAAATCGTGAGAGAGACTCGGAAAGAACCTGAACACGAGAGACAAGAGTATGTGCAAGTACGTGCAGGAGCGAGCGAAAGAAAAGGCGTGTAGATGAGGCCAGAGAAAGAGAGAGAGAGAGAAAGAGAAAGAGAACGAACGGGGATTACCCTTGGACACGAAGTAGGCTGAGTGTCTAATACACAAAGCCTGCTAAACACCAACCCGAAGGCAAACTTTATATCACCTTCAAGTTGAGGACTACCTCGGGGAAAAACGGGAGGACCCCGGGGGAAAAAACCCAGCATTTAGCACGGTACACAACAAGGAATAAGACATGAAAACAAAGCAAAAAATCAAATTCAGCAAGAGAATAATTAGGTATAAGTGGAGAGTAGGTAGTTGTGAAACCGTCTTCAAGGGTAACTAAAAAAATAATTTAAAAAATAATAAAGGGGGGGGGGGAAGAGAGACGGGGGCGGGGGGGGGGGGGGAGGGGGGGGGAAAAGAGGAAGTGGAAGAAAGGAAAAGGAAAAAGCGTAAAGACAGAAAGAGGGCTAGAGAGAAGTGTTAAGTGGGGGAAGAAAGAGGGAGAGAGGTAGAGAGAGAGAGAGAGAGGGAAAAAAATGGGGTGGGGTGGGGGCGGAAGACAACCAGCCAGAGCCACCAGCCCCACCCAACAAGCACCCACCAGCTCACAGAAAAACACACAGGCACGCAACAAGACGACCACATACATCCCCAAGGGATTCACACAATCGCCCCGCCCCAAAACCGCGTATTACTCCGTGAGCTGATTGATTGATTGTACATTGCTTAACGTCCCGACAGCAACAAGGCTTTCTCAGGACGTGCCTGCACTGCTTGTGAAAAAAAAAAAAAAAAAAAAAAACTAAACAGAACATTGAATGTATGTCGCCAGCCGGTCAAATACATTAAATAAACCTAACACATGGGCCTAAATAAAGCTAAGACCATTTAGCAACACACATCCAATATCAAGAGCTACAGGCAGTGCAGACAGTAGGGAGAGTTTTAAAATGGCAAATACAGGTGAATGGACAAAGGGTAGACAGAAACACATGCCCCAGAATAGAGAGATAAACCCACCCTGTGGGGCTGACCAGGGTGACCCTGGGAACTAAAAAATACCTAACCCCACCAAAGTCCCCCAGGGCAGACCCGGGTGGGGCAACTACTCCGTGAGCCGGAGACCGGGCGCCCGACAGGGAAGGGCAAGGGATCCAACTAAACGTTCGGCCAGCGCTGAGAAAGTCCCCAAGGGAAATGTAGAAATCAACCAGCGCCAACCTCACCTAACTGGTTAGTGAGTAGTAAAACAGTGAGGTAAAGGTACAGTTAGCAGACACAAGCAAGGTAAAAAATGTTAATCTTTCATATTCATCCCGAGTGGCGCCACAGTGCCCAGTTTATTAATCAGAAATTTTTCACGGTCTTTCCTGGCCCAGACAGTACTGGCTTGCATAAGCCAGAGTCGTCCGACCGGTCTGTTGTATTGGTACTTGACAGACTGAAGATGTTCTTTGAAACGGTCGTTGATGGTTCTTTCCGTCTCTCCAACATAGAGTTGGCCGCATTTCACACAGGAGATGACATAAATCACGTTGGTGGTTTGACACGTGAAGTATCTGTCTATGTTGAATTTGTAACGTGGACCAATCACCACGGTGGAAGGGCAAATAAAAGGACACGTCTTGCAATTAGGAACATTGCACGGAGTGGAGCCGGAGGGTCTGGTGGTATGACGAGGCTTGAGAGTAGAGCGAACAAGCATGTCCCGCAAATTAATATCCCTCTTGAAAGCTACCAACGGAGGTTCAGAAAAGATAGCAGCAGATTCTTGACTGAATGACACAAGACCCCAGTTAGAAAGAAGGATTTTACGAACCGGATTGGTGTGGGGATGGTAGATCATGGTTACGATAGGCCTGTCACTATCAGCGGTAGGTTTAGTCTGCAGTGTACTCGCGCGACTAAGTTTTTGAACCGTTTGGAGAGATCCTTGAACAACAGTATGGGTGTAATGTCTGTCGATGAAAAATCCAGCCATTTCTTTGGATTGAACATCAAAATCTGATTCTTCGGAACATATTCTTTTTAGCCGAAGAAACTGGGAATAAGGGATGCTGTTTTTAGTTTTGGGGTTGTGAGAAGATCGGTAGTCAAGGTAGGAATGTGAGTCGGCAGGTTTGTAATGTATTGAAGTTTTCAACATTCCTCAGTCAATCCTGATGTTCATGTCCAGAAAGTCGACTGAAGTAGCTGATATAGTGTATGTGAACTTGATGGATGGGTGGAAGTCCTGCACGAAGTGAATGAAGACTAAAAGTGCAGTTTGGGTCATGTGTGTAGCTCCTAAACCGTCATCGGTGTAGCGTTTATACATCTCAGGGACAGGCCCGGTGTATTGCTGAAGAATCTGTTGCTCAAGGAAACCCATGAAAAGGCAAGCATAGCTGGGTCCCATTTTTGTGCCCATCGCTACGCCACTGCACTGAGCGAAGGTGACGCCATCAAAGGTGAAACTGTTAAGAGAGAGAACCAATTCAGCCAGACGTAGAAGTGTATGAGTAGGAGGTTGTTTATGACTTCTTTGGTTGAGGAAGAATCTTCCGAATCCACCCCCTCGAGTATCCACTCTTCGAAAGCCGCCCAAACAGAGTACAAGATGATGTACTGCCCTGTCCACCTGAGATGAAGAGAAAGTCTTCAGGAACAGGTTTTTAAAAAAAATAGGGTAAATCCCAATGTATGTCCATTGTGTTCATGTCATATGTAGGCTTTTGTTTCGTCATTAGTGGGTTATTCATTACATAATTTAATAATGGCTTACAAAACGCGACTGTCAGTAAGCATTAGTCAACCAGCATGCGCACAAGTGGTTTACTATGCATAATAGATGTAGCATTGTAAGCTATCATTTATTTCATCTCTCAAGTAATTGTATAAAGAGCCTGTAAATTATGTATTTTTTTACAGCCTTAAGATGCAATTCTTTACCATGTCTGGCATTATGTTTCAGGACTGCAGTCTTCTTTGTCATCGGACACTGACTTTGCACAGCACATGGATGTGGAAATAGATGCCATACCACCACCAGGTATAATATACATATTAAATATTAGCTCTTCAGAAGTAAACCACCACCCCCACCCCCACCCCCACCTCCCTTAAGAAACTGAACAACTAGCAGAAGGCTGGGCGTGGTTGTATATTATAAGAGGGCACTGGCATGATCATAGGAAAACAGTACAGGGCTGACGTGCGGAAAGGCTGAGTGCAACAGCTAGTGTCATTCTAAACACACTGGAGATTTTGACTTGCACTGGTCAAACATTTCAAACTTGGCGAATTGTACAGAGTTACTGTACAACCGATTAGCCACACCACTTGCCTCCATAGTCTACAGTCAACTGAATTAAACTGTATTTTTTGTGAAAAGTATAATTAGTATTATTATTTTGTGTCTGTGCAAAAAAGCAAGTGCCCAGTACCTCAGGCATTTCGCCAAGAAAGAGAAAGCTGAAGAGGGACCTAAAAGCTTCCAGAAACAAAATCTACAGACTGCAGAAGAAAATCAAGCAACAATCTCCAAAGAAAAAACTCCAAAAGCAGGACCTGGCAGAAAAACGAGATGCGTTGATAAAAGATCTCTCCCTCTTCCTCGAAGGTCCATGTCTGCAGTTCGTCACCACTCAGCTTCGCCAGGTCACCAAATCGAAGATGGGTCGCAGATGGAGTGAGCAAGATAACCGTTTAGGTTTGTCCATTTTTCATGCCAGTCCCAAAGCATATCGGCTACTGAGGAAACTGTTCTTGTTGCCTTCAGTTTCGTCGCTTCGGAGACTTATGCGAGCTGTCCAGATATTTCCAGGCTTCAACAAGAATGTCCTGAACGCAATCCAGCAAAAGATTTCTTCAGTGCCAACTAATTCAGAACTCTGTGCTTTGGTGTTCGACGAAATGTCTTTAAAAGAGTTTGTGACATACAATGTCGAAAAAGACTATGTGGAAGGCCTAGAAGACTTCGGCTGTACGGGTCGGTCCATGTATGTAGCCAACCATGCTACAGTGTTCATGGTGCGTGGACTGGTTTTGCATTGGAAACAGGCTGTTGGTTATATCCTTTCCAGCGGACCTGTTGACGCTAAGGTTCTGCATGGTCTGCTGATTGAATGTCTTGATAGACTAGAGGAGTGTGGTCTGCATGTAAAAGTGTTGATTGCTGACCAAGGTTCCAATAACCGAAAAATGTTAACAAAATTCTGCAGGGTGACAGAGCAGGCTCCTTTTTAATTCCACAAAGAGAACAAAGTACATGTACTTTATGATCCTCCCCATCTTTTGAAAAACACAAGGAACAACTTCAAAAAAAAGTAGGTTCCTTGTTGATGGACAAGAAGTGAAGTGGGTGCATATTGAACAATTCTACAACTTTGACCAGCAAAATGTTGTTCGCATGGCCCCAAAACTGACCAGCAAGCACCTTGCTGCACTTCGCGTGCGGTATGCTGCGCAGGTCCTCTCGCACACAGTTGCAGCAGGTATTTCTACACTTGTACAGCTGCATGTACTTGACGCAGACGCCGCTCACACAGCCCTGCTCATCGAAACATTCGATCAACTGTTCAATACCTTCAACAGTGGCAACCTCAGGTCTACACGGAAAATGGCCCATGCCATGACTCCAACATCCGGACATGAGGAGTTCCTGTTGAAGACTCTAAGTTGGATGGAATCTGTTCAGTCCCTCTCCTCAGTATCGCAGCTCCCAAGCCTGACAGGGTGGAAGATGGCAATTAGAACACTTCTGGCATTGTGGAAAGAACTTCATACTGACCATGGCGTGAAATTTCTTTTAACTGACCGTCTGAACCAGGACTGTGTTGAAAATCTGTTTTCAGTTGTTCGGTCAAAAGGAGGGCATGGTGACAACCCCAGTCCACAACAGTTTCGCAACAATTTTCGCCAGGTCATGGTGGACTCTTTCTTCGTGCAGAGTGATGCAAGCAACTGCATTGAGGACTGTGACAAGTGGCTGCTCACCCTGACAGCGCTGACATCAGTACCGCAGTCAGTAGTTCAAGATGAACCAGAAGATGGTGTCGTCCCTGATTGGCCACAGGGCCATATGGAAAATGATGGTGACACATAGTTGATGCAGCTGATTTTGCCAGTGCCAGAGACTCGAAACCCACGGCTCGTCCAAGTGCAAGAAAACGTACTTTTGTATATTGCTGGTTACATGGCAAAGAAGATGCAGGCAAAACCATTATGTCAGGAATGTAACAGTCTCCTCACAGGTGCCTCTACTGGTTCTTGGGCTGAAACGTTCATCATGAACAAACAGTATCAAGGCATTACAGGGGGGGGGGGGGGCGGGGGCTTACAGTTCCGAGCACCAGACTGCAACACCTGCTGCAGGCGTTCGAGGAAGCCTATGTTGCCAACATCGGAAAAATTCTGCACTTGGACAAAGTAAAGATGCGCTTGGTAGCACTGTTGAAAAAACATGACACTTTTTTTTTGCCGCATGGGAAAGTGTGCCATTCAGCATTTTCTGCTGCAGTTGTTCATCAATGTGCGGCTGCATTTCACTCTGAAAGAGAGCAACAGGTCATTCGTGCAGAAGTCACAGAAAAGAAACAGAAAAATGTGAAAGTGCGTCACCTTTAAAATAAGAAAACAGTCCACTAAGTCCAGACACAATAAAATGACTACTCTTCTTTCTCTGAACACTTTTATTTGTTGAAGCAATTTACTGATTGAGTAATTACTTTACTTTTTTAGTGCTACCAAGCGCATGTTCAGGATCTTTCGGACAGCTGCACTGTGTTGTACTTGTAGCCATGTGCAAGTGTATACAAGACTCTTCTTTCATATGACATTTGATTATGTTCTGTTATTATTTTTTCCTTTTTGCCTGTTATGAAGATGGTTTATCTGCCACTAGATCGTTTTAGAGGAATACAATAGAGAATACTTTTTGCTCTTATGCCAGACTTTACCTGTGTTGTCTCATTTCTTACATGATGTGTATGTTATCACGTATTTGTAATTTGTATGGGTGTTCGTGTGAGTGTGTTTTTTAAATGTTATTTGTGTTAAATGTTATTTGTAGAAATTGTTTACATAAACCATTTAGCCTCAAGCAGGCAGGCATTGGATTGATCAATAATTGAAGGGTCATGTCAGATTAGCTTGGCGCCTGAGGCTAATCTGGCACTGACATTGAATTATCATGGTAGATCCATCTCCTGCAACTGGTACACAGTCGAGTGGTGACTCTTCCAAAAATTGTTGAATGTGGGCTTGGGATTAAATGGGCGAAAATAATTAAGCATAAATTAAACAAAACACACTGCAAGATCACAGAAGGCATGAATCATGGCTGGTTGATATTTGCTAAAATTGTGCTTCTCACTAACACATGAATAAATAATACAGAAAAACTAAAATAAAGAGAAATCATAACATTCAAATACACTATAAGTAAGCATTATTAAAACAACAACACAACTTGAAATACATGTTAACACTTAGACATGTAAACAACTCTGTAGATTCACACCATTTAAAACAATATATTGCACACCACCACCACACCCCCCCCCCCCACCCCGCCACCACCCTCCATTCCACATCACAGATTTAATTATCAAATAGGCCTGCACCATGTAGCATGAAACATCTAGGGATACACTGCATTTGCTTGTGCTGATGTTTTTCTAATGGTAATACCATTGTGTTTACGGGCTGCGTTCATGGTCAGAACAAGGGAAGCAACTCCTCGGCTGACCTCTTTTTTCTGCTACGCTAAAGAGGAGCTGGTTTATCTTTCTATGTAGGATCTTTGGTGTTAGCTAGCAAGGCTGGTTCCCGAGAAAATAGCGTTCCTCAGAAATCGGCTCTGCTGTTATGTTTGTTTTAGGCGTTGACTCTGTTAGAGATGGTGTCTTCTGTTGTTTTTTAGTTGCGGTGGTGGCGTTTTTAAAAGGTTTTGTTTTAGGTGTGGACTCGGTCATTGTGATAAAGTTGGAGTTGTGTTGTCAACGATTTGAAAATGTACCGTGTGCACTAAAAAAGTGGGGACTTTGTAGGGGGGGTGAGTGAGGGTGATGGTCAAATTGGCCAGTAAATAGTGGTCAGCTTAGGACAATGGAAAAGCTGTCTCAGTTTTCTTATAACAGGGACTCATGTGAACTTATGCCTCTTGAAGATGGAGGAAGCTGGCTGAGGGTGTCACAAACCTGACAAGAGTCAAGTGAAGCGCGTAGCCGAGGGTATGTCAGTGAGGGACGAACAAACAAAAATCAAATAAGTAAAGCGAAAGGACAAAATACAGAAACTAAACTAGACTTATTAAAACTAATTACGCCATTGAGCAACGAAGTAATCAATAAGTAAATAAAGGTGAAAATGAAAGCCCTAAAATCCCTAGCCTTACTCTAACCTACCACCATATACACCTTGCCACGACCTGGTCTCAATCCGCACTGACGAAAACCGGTAAAAATCTCAGTAGCATGCCCGTTAAACTGGACTCTATACGGATACCCCAGGTAGCACGAACAACTACTACTATAACAAATAGCTGTACTACTTGTCAATCCTACACCAAAAACTCATCTAAACTGAGTTCAACCCAAGTCACTTCTGTGACAGTGGGGCTGATTAGAGAATCTAACAGTACGATAGAGGACGATTGTGATTTTCATCAGTGAAAAGCTCAGCCGTCCACCCCCGCCCCACATCCCTAATGCCTTAGTTAACTCATCTGAAATGTGCTCCATCAGCGGGACACGCGGCATAAGCCTGCAGCATGCCTTAAATGGGTTATAATCGCTGACTGAATTAATTCCACACGCGAAAGGTTGCCACTCAAATAATTCGAAATTCGCCCTACCTCAGTTTAGGACTTATATGGCTACAGACGTATAGAGGATATACGAGGTATGATCAGAAAGTAATGATAGTTGGGCCGCCATTTGTAAACTACTTAAGTCACATAAATACAATTTGTATCCAAATACATTTCAGCCCTTGCCCTTTACTCGTGCACAATATGGACCTGGTATCTTTAAAAATGCCGCCATTGCGCAAAGGTCATCGGGCCGACGTCGACCGCCGTTGATCCGCTCACAGAGTGCGCACCTTTTGCGCACTCAGGTGCCACATGCTTTCCCCGTGACTAAGTCGCTGTTTATTCTGGCTCAACCACAGTACTCATCTTTATGTGGCACCGCAAAGAAAAGGTAAAAAATACGGCGAAGATTGTACAACCCGTATCACCACACGTGAACCCAGGCAGCGTTGTAAAACCATGGTCGGGAAAAGCGTGCTAAGTTGTATAAAATGACTATAATAGCCAAGTGAAGGGTGATGCCTGAAGAGCTTACCACAACAGAACTATCATGGTCAGGCTTATTCAATCCAAAAATGGTATGCAGTCTTCAAAGGACAATTTAACTTCAAATGAAGGAATTACAACTTTAGGATTCTATGTGTGTGCGTTGCGGCACACTGTATTCTCTCTCTCTCTCTCTCTCTCTCTCTCTCTCTCTCTCTCTCTCTCTCTCTCTTTCTCTCTCTTTCTTTCTTTCTCTCTCTCTCTTTCTTTCTCTCTTTTTCTTTTTCCTTTTTCTTTTCTTTTCTTTTCCTTTTTCCATTTTTTTCCTTTTTCCTTTTTTTTTCTTTTTTTTTTTTCTTTTTTCTTCTTTTTTCTTCTTTCTTTTTCTTTTTTCTTTTTCTTTTTTCTTTTTCTTTTTTCTTTTTCTTCTTTCTTTTTCTTTCTCCCCTTCCCTTCCCTTCCCATCTATCTATCTATCTATCTATCTATCTATCTATCTAATCTATCTTATCTATCTTATCTATCTTATCTATCTATCTATCTATATCCGGTAGTCTTGCCGACCGTTGGGTCACCACTGATGACTTGACAACCAGCTCCCTCCATTCCTCTCTGTTCTCTGCCATTCTTAGCGTATCACCCAGCTTCAGTCCTGTACACTCTGAGATATTGTCCTCCCATCTTTTCCTCTGTCTTCCTCTCCTTCGTCCTCCTTGCACAGTGCCTTGCAGGATTGTTTTGGCAAGCCCTGCTGAACGCGTGACATGCCCATACCATTTCAGTTTGCGTTTTTTTCACAATGGCTAGTAGGTCTTCATAGGGCCCGATGGCTTGCCTGATTCTGCTTCCCACTTCCTCGTTCGTGATGTGATCTCTGTATGAAATGCCAAACAGCCTTCGAAAATATCTCATTTCAGTGGCTTGTATGCTCCTTTCAAGGTCTGCTGTGGGGGTCCATGACTCACAGGCATAATTATAAGAACACTGAGGTGTCTAAGGAGCGCATCCGTCTGATCTTGGAGCAGAGCGTGATGTTTCTGTCCTTCCATATGGTCTTCAATCTTGTCAGTGCTGTTGTTGTCTGCGCAATCCTGGACAGTATTTCTGGTTTTGATCCCTCATCTGTCACAATGGCTCCTAAGTATTTGAATTTCTTAACTGTTTCCAGTTTTTGGCCTACAATCATGATGTCAGTGCCAAAGCCACTGGTGTTATTGATCATCAGTTTGGTCTTCTCTGCACTGATTTCCATCCCAACCATGGAAATCAGTGCAGAGAAGACCAAACTGATGTAGTGTGCTAGCCGATACAAAAGGTGTAAAGTCTTGGTACACTTTGACGGGCTGACCAATACAAAGCCCAACGAAGTCTTCCCGAGACACTGCTCATACAAGACTGGGAAAACACGCCACTATCAGTGTGTCTCTACATATTAACCCCTTCACTGTGGAGAAAAATGAAAAAAAAGCCCAACTGCAAGAGGTATGGTGGTATGGATCTCCATGAGCCCCCGCAGTTGCGGCGGGCTCAAGAGGATATGTGCCTCTTGCTGACATGTTCCATGGACAACTTGGGCTCTTTGGCGCTGAACTATCAAAGATTTAATAAACATAACTGTGCGTCCATTGCCAGTGTAGGGCTTAACCTTCGCCGTACCCGCCGCTTTGGATCTTGTTAGGATTCATACTTCATACTTTACATCAGCACAAGACCACCTAGGGAGACAAGCCAGCAAAGCCGCTCATACCTTTAAACGCTCACTATACAAACAAAACCTATATACTAAAACGATAATGCAACTGTTTGACTCTAGTGGTCCCTGTCGCAACATATGCATCAAAAGTATGGTTCCCTTTCACACTAAAGGCAAACAGTATTGATAGTGACCTGAGTCACCTCTTCGATGACTGCATGAAGGGACAAATCACTCACGAGTGCATTCAACTGAAATTTGCAAAGTCTATATTAGGCATCCACAAAAAAGCTATGAATATTCTGGCCCTAGCTGAGATCGGACAGTTCCCTGTGAGCATCAGAGTATCGGTCCAAGTGATAGGTTTTTGGCTTCACATGCTAAACTCTGATAGCACCTCATACCTCGCACAGGCGTATCACGAACAGCTCGAGACCACCGCCCCGTGGCTCGCTTTTACAAGACAAATTCTTTGCTATCTGGATTTTTGCCACGCGTGGGATAACCAGTGTACATACAGGGGAACCTCACTTAAAACAACCCTCCATAGAAAACTAGAAGAGCAGTCCACTAGATACTGGAACAGAATTAAGCGGAACAACGCATCTAGACTGACATTCTATAACAAAGCAACTGATAAATACGAAATACAGAGCTATCTTATTCACACAAAAATACGAGAACACAAACAAGCCCTCACGAAGTTGCTCACCTGCTAGAAGTAGAAAGAGGCAGGTATACAAACACTCACACCCCTGAACATAGACTATGTCGCGCGTGTGGAGTAGTAGAGGACAAAATTCACATGCTAGACGATTGTAGTTTATATAATCAGCTCAGAACGCAGCTAGCTTCAAGTACAGACTGTCATAAGCCAAGCCAAGCTACTAGTCAGGGAGGATGCACAATGCACTCTAGCAAAGTTTGTATTTGACTGCTTCTCCATAAGGGAGAGAAACTAACGACCAAACAGCATTGATACTGCGTACTCCCCTCTCTCTTATTTTTCACGTCCCGGACCGTCGGAGACGGTACAAGACCGAACGGAACCAGGGACCAAGCGAAAATCACCGGCGGTCACAGGAATAATACGGACGGGACTCCACGAACACAGACGCCGCGCGATGAGCACCAATGAACTGACCTACTACCGACAGAAAAGTGCAAAATTCCGTGTGGACTGAAAGAGCTTGAAGAATGATATAAAGTAATGTACATGATAGTTAAGTCCGATCCCTCTCTGTCCTTTGGCCCCAATGGGCCCCTCGACAATAAACGTTGTTCTGTTCTACTTCGTGGGGTCAAGCTGACCCCAACCTGTTTACGCTGATGCTTCAGCAGTACGTACGGTCCGTACTTCGGGTGTCAAATTGACCGCACTGAAAAGACAGCTGACCCCAACTTGTTTACGCTGATGCTTTAGCAGTACATACAGTCCGCTTTTCGGAGGTCAAATTGACCGCACTGAAAAGAAAGCAAACAGCTGCAAAAACCTGTGTAGGCCGCCACATATTGTACGTGTTTCTAATCTGGATTGCCTGCTGTGTTTCTTCCCACATTAGACCGACCCACTCTATTTTTGCAGGAAGATTTAGGCTCCGCCCCTTTCAGTCGGGGTCCGGCAAGCTTGCTACCCATGGAAAATAGCGCGAGCGTAGACTGCTAGTATAGCAAAGTGCTATTCGACGTTGATTTTAAAAATTTAAAAAAAAAAAAAAAAAAAAAAAATTGTAGGATGGCATATTATCTTCTGAGGTACACAATAGGAGCTGTTTAAAAAAATCAGTACGAACCAGGTACTCGGTTTAATCAGTACAACACGTGTGGATATTGTCAATCTAGAGATTATGCGATTATTCGACCCTAAACTTAGTATTTTTAAAATACGCAAATGGTCTCATTTTCGTCAAATTGTGATTTTTCATAAACTATGAAAGATAGAGCTTTGAAATTTTGTAATTACTACACATTGTTATGTACTTTTTCGAAGGTAATATCGGTTTTTACGTGTTTACAGTCTAAAATTATGGGTGATACTGCCTATATGTGGGCATATCTAGTCTCTAAACACATTTTTCGTGCAGGCAGAGTGTTAGTTTAGGTTTTTTTTGTTGTTGTTGTTTTGTTTCGGTTTTTTTGTTTTTTGTTGTTTTTTTTTTTTGTTTTTTTTTTTTTTGGGGGGGTTCGATTTCGCTGAATTGGCCGTGAACTGGGTGGACAAATACCATCACTGTGAGCCACAGAATTTTTCTTCAGAGGAGGCAGAAGGTGTGCTGTAACACAATATTGCCTAAGTTTGGCTTCTGAAATGAATTCTGATTTATTTAGAGGAAGGTGTTCATAAAGGTCATTTTAGCATCCGCGAAGAGCGTGAACGGGGGGTATCCTTGCGCCAACGGCTATATCTCTAGTGTGTTCCTAAGGATTGTATAGAAACATGGCTTAAAAGGGCGCAACTCACCATTTTTAATGCTTCAGTTCGCAAAAAGCTTTTACTGGGATTCAGTATACATACCCACTTACGCAGTGACCACTCTATGGTCACACCAAATGCTGCCTTTTGTCCTCTCAAAGTGCAAAAGGCCCACCGGAATCTTTTGACGGATGCATGACAAGAATCATTCTGAATAGGCGATGGTAGCTGACGTTAAAACTATTCTATGCTACCTTAGGTCATCTACATAATTAAAACCAATCAGAAACAAGATGGTGGATGAACCAGCGAAGAAAAAAATAAAGTATCATCGAGTCGATCCGACATTCACAGACTCGGAATAGAAAAGAAGAAAGAGGGAGAGAGACAAAATCCCCCGAAATAGAACTGACATCGGGCAAGGGAATATGGATAGGTGGCAACGTGCAAGATCTTGGCTTGACCACCCACCCGGAATTTGTCAGTCGGAAGCTGCCTATATTTTCGCGAGCTCTAGTGATTTTCATATGTCATGATCTTCAGTAGAATTTATCTCTTACTGATTTCGCAAGATTTTAAACCTGTTTTATCATATAGTTATGGTGTTACACTGAACTAGTTATCATATTTAAGCTACAGAGATCTGAAAACTTTTGCACATCGCTGGTCGTAACATTTTAATTTTTGTCCGTGCTCTCATTCACTTAATTCAGAGAGGTAGTGTTTCTGCTGCGAGTGTGCATGTGTCGTTTCCAATTATGCTTTATGTAGACCTCGATGTGTGAGAAGTGAAATTGATCGCAGTGCAGAAAGTTTTCACTTCTCACACATCGAGGTCTACATAAAGCATAATTGGAAACGACATATGCACACTCGCAGCAGAAACACTACCTCTCTGAATTAAGTGAATGAGAGCACGGACAAAAATTAAAATGTTACGACCAGCGATGTGCAAAAGTTTTCAGATCTCTGTAGCTTAAATATGATAACTAGTTCAGTGTAACACCATAACTATATGATAAAACAGGTTTAAAATCTTGCGAAATCAGTAAATACCAATGTTTTGTTTCAATGATGGAAGACGGTGCGTGTTTCGGAGGGGTAAAAGATCAAAGGTCAAACGTGGCTTTGCGAGGGCCACACGCACGTCCTCGGTGCACTAAGCACGATCGTTACTAGTACAATACTAGCAGGTCGAGTGGAACCTGCATTGTGATTTTGACAGCATAGGAGTACGGAAGGTTATTCTACTGTCTAGTGAAAAATTACTTCAAAGGGATGCCAGAGAACATCAGTACAGGTGTACACTGACACGTGTATACATCACACCTATGACATCGTGACCTGCAGTGTTGTGATAGTACATCCGGGTTCTGCCTTATGACGTAGGCTCGTAAATGTGCACATTAATTCAAATCGAGGCCGGTGCACACGATAATTCGCGACTCGGGTACAAAAACAACACACCCTCCAAACGATGAATTTCGACATTTGACATTGTATTCACATCATAAAACGCAAAGGACCCATACACATACTGTTAGCAGTATCTGTTGCAGACAGTTTTCCGACTGTTGGGATGCCTGATCCAGGGCGGAAACCCAACTGTAAACATCGCAGGACATACTCAGGTACACTTTGAAGCCTATCTTATAGAGTACTTGGGGGGGGGGGGGGGGGGGGGGGGGGAAGCACGGTAGTCAGGTCCGGCTTATGGACTACGATGCAACCTAATCATTTGATGTCAGTACATCAGGCGGGTCTCTGCCAGCAAAGTGGCGTCCATACTCATTACTGTTTCATCTGCCAGAGGCATAGACTCTAGATCATGAGTCCCTGCATATGCAGGGGCTTATGAGAATCTATACATCTGGTAGAGAAAATGGGCTGCCTCATCTCCCCTCGCCCCCCCCCCCCACCCGCCACCCCCAACTAACAACCCCACCCCCTCTCCCCACCCCAAATAACAACCCCCTCCCCCCACCCAAACCAACAACCCCCCTCCCCCATCCCAACCAACAACCCCCCTACCACCACCCCCACCCCCCACCCCCAGCCCCTTTCCGTTATCTTTTTCATTTTTTTAAGATTCACGGGTATATATTCAAAGCAGCTGTCGTGTTCTTTGTACAAGACCCAGGAACCATTCTTTATTGTCTCCGGGTTAGTTCTACGATCAACATGTCCCGAACACCGTTGTTTTTGCTTGCCCTGTGCATTGGTCTCGCTGTGGCCAGTGTAGGCAAGAGGAAAGCCAAAACACACGTCATAAGGCGAGCAGGTTGGTTCAATTTTGAATCTTCGGCTATAGCATCATCAACATCAGCAGCAGCAACAGCAGGACATCTATCGGCAAATATTTTTGGATTTGTTGGTTTTGTCTACCGTATTGAAAATACGGTAGACTTTGAAACGTGGCTGGTCGGAGCGCTTTCGGTAGAATGCACACGATGTGATGGGCGGGAGGACCCCGAATTCGGGCAAAGAAGTAACACAATAGAAATTACGCTAACCGCCCTGCTGAACGTACATTTGGCGGGAAGAGCAGTGAGTGAGTGAGTGAGTGAGTGAGTGGGTGAGTGAGTGAGTGAGTGAGTGAGTGAGTGAGTGAGTGTGTGTGTGAGTGTGTGTTATTTGGGTTTAACGCCGAGCAGGCGACCAAGGCCATCTCACGGCGGTGTGTGTGTGTGTGTGTGTGTGTGTGTGTGTGTGTGTGTGTGTGTGTGTGTGTGTGTGTGTGTGTGTGTGTGTGTGTGTGTGTAGACATGAGTTTTTCTGGTGTTTGTGTACGTACAGGCCGGAAACTTAAGGAAATGTTTGATCGAAATGTATTTCAGAGAGCCTCCGAGCATATTTTAATTTGTTGAGAGAGAAAAAATGCCGTTTATATAAGTCGGTTGACCCGCATTTGAGTCCGTAATTTCCGTTCTATTCACTTGGAATGTTGGAAATAGCTAGCTAGACATTGCATGAGTTTGTTTGCCAGCTTTGTACCTTTTCCACATTTTCGTAAAAAGTACTTCATTGCAGGAAAAAAATAAAAAGTAAAAATTCTCGACTTCTAGAGAAGGACCTGACATTGATGGTGACGTAAAGGCACCAAACACGTCAGTGTTACATAGTGTTCCTAAATTGTCGCAAAGCATCAGATGTCAGTTTTACACAATGTTTCTGAATAGACCGACCCATTTTTGTTGAAATGTCAATCAGACTTAGCCTCTCGATCAATCAAAACGCTGTAGACCATAATTATGCTTCTGACTGCCAAGCAGAAGGTCCGGCATAACAACGGATGTTTATGCTTGCGGAGCATGGAAGAGCGTCGATGTTTCCATTATTTTAGCCAATTTCGGCGGTATTGGAAAGCACTGTTGTTATGGGGAGTGTAAATCAGATTCCTGATACCCCAATCCATATTCAGGTGAAGAATGTTTTGGTTCCCGAAGCCGTTATCACGACCGGCAGACACGAAAGAATGCGAACGAAAAGCTTGCGGTAGCCAACATGGTCAACTGAACCTCTGAGAGAATCACAAGACATGACTATGTTTGCTCGAAAGTAAAATTTCTACTTTTCCGTGTTCCACCAAAGTATTCACATACTGACTCGATCGCTTATACTTACATTTGGTCTGCTAACTTGGATCCTAGATCTGCCAGTTGTGTGTGACGCATTCGTGCTAATTTGGATCGTAGATCTGTCAGCTGCGTGTGAAGCTTTCGTGCATGTACGCTGACCCCATATGGCTGTGAGAGTGAGTGAGAGACGCCTCACTGATGTAAACAGACTAGTACTAGCAGAAGTTTTCGGGGTAAAAAAGAGACGTTTTAGACAGACTTTAGAAAAGTGTATATATGATTGCCTGCGCGAGAATTTCTTTTAGAGACTCAGGTGCGGGATATGTCCACAAGTAGTCATAGGATCACCCAAAAATTCAGACTGTACACACATACAAACTGATATTACCAGCAGAAAGAGCGCATAAAAATGTGTGGTCGTGCAAAATTTCAAAGCTCTACGTTTTATAATTTATTAAAAATCACAACTTGATTTGCCGAAAATGAGGCGATTTGCGCATGTCATAAAATGCTATGTTTAGGGTCAAATAACTACATATCTCTTGACTGACAATATCCCCACTTGCTGTACTGATTAAACCTAATACCTAGTTTGTACTGATTAATTTACATCTTCAATAATGGTATACTTTAGAAAATATGCCATCCTAAAAACAAAAACAAAAATTAAATCAATCGAATAGCGCGTTTTATTATGCTAGCAGACTACACTCGCGCTCTTTCCGTGAAGCACGAATTTCATTCTTGCAGGACCACGACTAAAGGGGTGGCGCCAAATAAAAAATGGGTCGGTCTATTGACGCGAAGCACCAGACACATCTTGTTTAATTAGGTTACACGTTGACAAAAAAAAATATGGCCGTTTCACAAAAAACCGGTTGATTCGCATTTGAGTCCGTATTTTTTTTAATTCTTACTAGTCTAGGCAAAACCGCCAACTATACTGCAAATTTGTCCCAGACTTATGAAATTTGGCAAATAAGTACAGTTTTTAAATATAGTTTCGATTGGTACCATTCACCTTTGTGTGACCGTTAAATAAGAAGAGATAACTCTTACATGCACTTTTAAGCTTTATAAGGATTACAACCAGTCATTGTTTATGGATTAAATATGTGTTTTGCTAGAACAGGATGACAAAGTGACTGTGTGTAAATTATACACACGGTTTTTTTCCGTTTGTACATCAGTCTCTCCGTTATCGGCAGTTATTAACGTCATACCGTTTGTTACATTGTGGTTGTGTTGTTCTGTGAGAGCGTGCGTGCATTAATCGTAGGAAACGATCCGATATTTATTTGAGCTATCATGATTACGAATCAAGTACCTTTTCAGTAAGTTTCACTTTCGTTCACGCGTAGTGCGGAATTGATTATCTTTTGACACACCGAGTTGAATCCCGAAGAGTCTAGAAACCGCTCGAGTATTCACCACTGTTCACCGTGCGCGTGAAAGTAGCGGTCAGTATTGTGTTAAGAATAGTCGTGTACTTTCCAGAGGATGCGGGCAAGGTCGTGACCTGTCTGGCCTACTTTTGTGTGACGTCGTAACGCGCGGGGATTTCCCAACATAGGGGCTGGAAATAGCAGCCAGATTTTTGTAGACTATTCTGGTGTAATTTTTCTCTTTAATATTTATGAGTTTTAGTTACGTATTTTTTCTGATTGGTTGTGTTATACGAATTTCCTCGATTATTCTGGAAAGCATTCCACTATAAAAGAGTCGTGCTGGGAAGCACGTGTGTACATTGTTCAGTTGTAGAATTGCGATGTAACAGCGTCGGTACATTGTTCAGATGTATAATTGCAGTGTATCGTAAGCTCATTGACATTGAGAGAGCTACGCAAGGTATCGTGCTTCATTGTCAGTGATGGAGTTATGCAGTAAATGGTGATGTACATTGTATGAGAGACGCATTGTGTCAAAGTGTGGACATTTTGCAGAGAAGACATTGTATCGGTGTTGGTGCATTTGTGAACGCATTTCGGGGAGATCGCATCGCTGTAATAAAATATTGTTGGAACTGTTACTCCAGTATTGTCTACAACCTTAAGCCACGTGTGACGGGTTGCAGCTGAATGAAGTTTCTTTAAAAGAACCTTACGTGCGTGACGTCTGGTGTGATATACTACGACCACGATCCAACACGTAACACCGTTTTTTGACGATGGTTATCGCCGATGCAGGTGTTTTCTCTGAGACTGTTTCAACCACATACTTTAAATTTGGCATGGTGATAGTCGATGGTAAAACTTGTTTAAACATACCAAACGGAAAGCCCTCTAGGAAAGGCGAAAGGTCGCAAGAGGTCAATTACAATATGACACATAGTCATGTACTTTATACAAACGTGCTTTAATCCACTGAGTAGAAGCATAGTTTTGGCAATTTTTTTTTTCACCTGGTGCTGCAGACAGAGAAGTCTGAAGTGCAGGGCATTTCCATTACTCCCTCATCTTCAGAATGAGATGACTCAACAGCAACTGCACAAACACAATATCTGAAGTTAACCCCTGCCATAGCACAGCAAACAACATTCAATTGCTACATTGCTAGAGGCAGATCCTCATGCGTCCCTGCATATACATGGGCTCGTGAGGACTAAGCTGGCTTCGTCATATTTCAGTATGGCTCAGGCAGACAAAATTAATCTGCAGTAAATTTGTGATTGTTGTGACAAGCAAGTAGTGAAGAGAAGAAACCGACGGAGAAAGAATGACTTAGATAAGACAGTTTCAACACAGTTTAATATTTTGGGTGAAAACCCTTTTGCCAAAAAATAAAAAATAATAAAAAACAACCAAGTGTACAGTCAGTCTTTTCTTATCATTTTTCGGCAAGGTGGCACCTTGCTTCTCTCAACAAAACAAATAAGAAGCGACAGCCTGTACACTTGTTTGTCTATTTTGAAAAAGGGTTTTCATCCAAAATATTAATAGTGTTACAACTGCCAAGATAATCTAAGTGTGTTTTTTTCTCCGTTGGGTTCTTCTCTGCGTTTTAAACGCTTGGCAATCACCTTTTTGGTCTGGATTCAGTTTGATAAGCAAGTATTGAACTACAGACTTATATATGTACACATGTACTAACGTAGATTTACGCATGGGAGGGGGGGGGGGGGAGTCATCTAGGTAAAAGGTGTTAGAAAACGACAGAGCTGTTTCGTTGGTGACGCATCCGCAGTGGTCAAACTCTTTCGTTTTCTGTTTCCGAGAATGGACAGCTCGATCGCGTTTATGTTCGCTGAAGCTGTGGTACGTACAAGCACACGATTTTTCTTGAATGTTGTCTTCTTATATCCAAGGTTCAGTTCAGGTACAGGGTTGTCTTCTGTTGGCTCCCGGTCCACGAAATGAAAAGAACATACAAAAACGTTTTTCGGAGGGCTTTTCCTGTTGAGAGCTGCTAACCATTGTCTCTGCAAATCTGCATCATTCGGTGGCATTCTGTGAAGACGATACGGCGGCTGACTTGAACATTCCTTTCTTGTTAGAGGCTTATGGTCAAAACAAGGCTGTGCAAGAAGACTGTTTAAAGTTCGTTGGCTGTAATGGCAACCATGCGCGGAACAGATCGCTCCACTGCTTCGAGTGTTTTGCTTTTGTGCTGTAGCCATTTTCTCGCAGACCGGAAATTGAGGACATAATCCTAGATATAGTAACGGCAATGGCGGCCCACATGCGTTTAGTCTGTGACGCCTGGGAAAGTCATGAATACTGGACGCAGCGCGATCGGACTCAACTCCTGACTCACGGCTACCGGTGTGGAACTAATTAACGATCCCTTTCCTAGTGGCTAACTAGATAAGACTGTACTAGAAGAAAATCGTGTACATAGCTGCCACTCTAACCACATCTTTACTGTAGGTTACCTAAGCATTCTGAAACGAGCCTGTATCTTCGCAAGAAAGTAAAATTTAAAAAACAAATGTTGAGGTCTATATCAGATTCACTTCAGTATCAAGTAATTTGATATTAATGAGGTTTCGTTTGTAACAAACAACGAGAGCGAAATCACCGCTGCTAGCCGGCTTCTACCATAATCATAGACAACACTCCAAACATTTCCAAGAGGGATAGATCCGCATTAGCCCCCGGGCACTTGAGGATCTATGCCTTTTGGAGATGTTTGGAGTGCTGTCTACGCTTATGGTAGAAGCTGTCATCCACCGTGACTTCGCTGTCGTTCCGGCGTTGATGGGAGTCGTTGGTTGCAAACAAAACCTCGATAATGTTTCCGGTCGTGGCTTGCTTTTCCTTCATAAACCTATGCATTTTGTTTTCTGCACCTGGGTCAACAAAGGCTGACGTCGGCCCGAAGGTCCTTTGCTTATTAGCGTGGTTTTCCTTCATAAACCTGTGTACTATTTCTCCTACAGCTTGCGGACTGAATGGAATGGGATTCCTGTGTAATACCGGTAGATGTATCGACCCAGAATGGACGTGCGACACAGAAGATGACTGCGGAGATCGATCGGATGAGGTCAACTGTCGTATGTGCCAATCGTCATTTTCAGCAAACGTCACAGTTCGGAAGTCAACAGCAGATGTCAAAATTGCACGTTTTCGACGCAAACAGTTTATTTAAAGCCAGGACGAATACTGATGTGATAACGCATGTTTGTCCGGGCTTTTAATCCATTGTTTTCGTCAAGACACGTGCATTTTCACCTACTTCTGATTCCAGAAATCGCCAACTACCGACAGCGTAAGCTCTGCCCCTCCCTCCCTCCACCCCCTCCCCCTCCACCACCCCCACATCCCTACCTCGTTCAAACAATGTCAATCGGATAAATTAAGAGGCTATGGAAGCACTGACTCCAGGCCTTCCCAATAAATCTTTAATTACAGTTGGGAGAGGTGCAAGAAACAAACACTCGACATTGATAAATGTAGTGGTTATTCTCGATAAATTTACCAAAATAAAGCGACGCGCTGGCCAGTACACTACTACCGACAGCATAAGCTCTGCCCTCCTCCATCTCCACCCCTCGCCCCCCTAACCCGCCCCCCCCCCCCCACCCCCCACCCCCACCCCCACCCCACACCCCCCCCCCCACCCCACACACACACACCTCCCACGTGCCCGCTTCGTTCAAACAATGCCAACCGGGTAAACTAAGACGCTATGGAAGCACTGACTGCAGACCCTCCCAATAAATATTTAATTACGTTTGGAGAGGTGCAAGAAACAAACACTCTGACTTTGATAGGAAAGAAACTTCCACTAAATTTAGTTATCATTCGGGATAAACATACCGAAATTTAAGCGACGTGCAGAATCTAGTGTTCGAGTGTTTTGAAAGGGGACTGAAGCTTCCTGCTCATTGCGTTTTTTCTCTCTTTGGAAATGCATTTTTATCTTAATTTTTACAAGAAGTGATTTTTTTTCAAACATTTCTATCATGCTGCGAAGTAGCAGACAGCGCTTATTGTCATACGTTAACTCATCAGTGAGGCTTCGTTTGCAACAATCGACTCCCAACAACGAACGACAGCAAAGGCATGGCGGATAAGCAGCATCTACCAAAAGCATAGATAACACTCCAAACATCTCTAAGAAGCATAGATCCTCATGAGTTTCTGGGCTCATGAGGACTTATGCCTCTTGGAGATGTCTGGATTGTTGTTTTGCTTATGGTGTAAGCTGTTTATCCGCCGTGATTTAGATCTCGTTCGCCGTTGGGAGTCGCTAACGAAACCTCACTATTGTTTATGACAGCGAATCGGTGTATGCACCGGCGCAGATCTACAACTATGCGAACAAAATAAACGTTTCGGTTGCTAGGGTGTGAAGGAGTAGACAGAAATATTTTGGGAAAATAAAGAGAACGAAATTCAGCAGTATTGCAATCGACTGATTCTGTCAAAGCAAGGTGACGGTCCATACCTTCGAAAACATGCGCGTTATCGGATATCACAAGAAACCTCCTCACACCAATACTCCATAAGCCAGTGCTGGCTACCGTGCACCCTCCCCCCCCCCCACCCCCCCCCCCCCCCCGCCCCCCACCCTCCCCCCCCCAAGGACTCAATAAGATGCCTTTCAAAGTGTACCTTAGTATGTCCTGACATGTTTAAGCCATGTTCCCCTAAAATCCTTAAGAACACACCAGGGATATAGCCGATGGTGCAAGGGTACCCCCACTCACGCTCTTCGCGGATGCTAAAATGAGGTTGAGAAACATTTTCCTCTAAATAAATCTGAATTCATTCTAGAAGCCCAAATCAGGCAATATTATGTTAAGGCACACCTTTTGCATCCTCTGCACACAAAAAAAGAATGAAAACATATTGAATCTCTGGCTCACAGTGAACGTATTTGTGCACCCAGTAAACGGCCATTTCCGCGAAATCGCAAAAAAGACAAAAATAATGTGTCAGATTCCTTCAGACATTTTCTATAGCACTGGCAGTCCAATTTCAGGCTTATATCATTAAAACAGGATGTCACAATTATTATAAACTTGACTAGGTGATTCTGTGATTACTGTGAGTGCCATAGCGGTTGATTTTGAATCCCTACCCCCAAGTTGTAAAAATACACAAAATTTAATTAGAAAAAAATACTAAAGTTATTCCATTTAATTTTGACCTCTCTTTACCTATTACGTTTCAATAATATGAGCATAAAGTGCAAGAAAATCCTTTACGGTAAGTTCGTGGTGAATGATAGCTTTTTCCCATTTAAAATTACCGAATTGGGAATCATACGTGTTTCCGATGCCCTCAGAAATTTTGTATACAACTGATAGGTCTTTTTTAGGTTTTTCTGGTTAGGATAGAGTACCACATTTACTCCTGACATGACTTTATGATGCTGTGGTGCATTTATGGGCCACAGTGGCTGAATCTGCTGCCCTACCCCCATTTTACCAGTACGCAAAGGAACGCAAAATGATCATAACAATTGCTTACGTCATAGCTCGATTGATTTGTTCGCTTGTGTGTGCCGAAGAAGGACCCTAGGACTGTGATTCTAACCGTTATTCTACACCGCTTTATTTGATGTGCCTTCACACAGCCACCGTGACTAGAAGGACATTTTAATCTTATCTAGCTCATTGAGTTGTCTTCAATATTTTGATACTGTTGATGGTCTTTTCAGGTTGGAAGAGTTCTTATTGTTTAATGTGTTTCTCTAATGTGTGTCCAATCAGAGTTACCGCTGAGCGAACGTCAATGAAGGTTATGTCATTTCCGGAAAACGTCACCAGTTTGTCAACACTTAGTGTTTATTCTGGAAAATGTTTGTCACATCAGGAAAACGTCACTATTCTGTCACTTCCGGACAACGTCACGTTTGTGTCATTCCGGGAATCGTCACTATTTTGTCATTTACGAAAAACGTCACTTTGTGTACTGGTCTGTCATTTTCGACCTTACGGCCAAGGGTAGAAATCACAGACCAACAAACATACGCAATGTGCATGGATCTGAAGGTCAAGGTTCGTGTCATTTCCGGCATACGTCATTATCGTATGCTGGTCTCTAAATTTCTGTAGTACTCTGTAGTATGGTCAGGACCATACTACAGAGAACCAAATAGACCATATCTGCATTAGCAAGAAATTTAGAAGATCCCTTCAAGATGTTCGAGTGAGGAGGGGAGCAGATGTCGCCTCAGATCACGATCTGCTTACCTTAAGAATAAAGCTCAAGTTAAAGAAAAGCCGCACCGAGACAACAAGAAGACAGCGCTATAATGTAGGCCTCCTGAGAGAGACTGGAGTGAGAGAAGAGTTCAGACTGGTGCTGTCCATACGGTTTCAAGCGCTACAGGAGCTAGTAAATGAAGAGGAGGCAGTCACCACAGAGCAGCAGTGGAAGGCAGTTAGAGAGGCGCTGAACTCAACCTGTAGGGTTCAGGAAACAACATCACAAGGACTGGCTGTCGGCACAGACTTTGAAGAAGATAGAAGTGAGGAAGCAGAAGAAAGCAGTTGTTAACAACAGTCGCACGAGAGCAGCCAAAGCAAGGGCACAGGAGGAATACTCGGAAGCCAACCGCGAGGTGAAGAGGAGTATCAGAGCAGACAAGAGGGCCTACACAGACAGCCTGGCGGCAGAGGCAGAAAAGGCAGCAGGCAGCGGCAACATGAAACAGCTCTACGACATTACCAGAAGATTGTCGGGAAAGTATGCCCATACAGAAAGACCAGTAAAAGACAAAGACGGCAAGTCTATTGCAGACAGAGCAGACCAACTCGACAGATGGGCCGAGTATTTTGAAGAGTTACTGAACAGACCCACCTCATCCGACCCCCCAGACATCCAGCCAGCAGAGACTGACCTACCCATCAGCTGTGACAGACCCAGCCGGGAAGAGATCAGAAGAGCAGTGGCATTTTTGAAGAACGGCAAAGCAGCAGGGCCAGATGGCATCCCAGCGGAGGCTCTGAAAGCAGACCTAGAGACAACAGTAGAGCTGCTGTACCCACTGTTTGGAAAGATCTGGGAAGAGGAGGTGATGCCGGCTGACTGGAAGGAGGGGTACCTAATCAAGCTTCCCAAGAAAGGTGACCTCAGCAAGTGTTCCAACTACAGAGGAATCACCTTGCTGTCAGTACCAGGAAAGGTCTTCAACAGGATCATCATGAAGAGAATGAAGAGCTCCGTCGACCCCCAGGTGAAAGACCAGCAAGCAGGATTCAGGAAAAACCGATCTTGTAGAGACCAGATCGCCACTCTCCACATCATCATGGAACAGTCTCTGGAGTGGAGCTCCCCGCTGTACGTCAACTTTGTAGATTACAAGAAAGCATTTGACAGCGTAGACCGAGAGACTTTGTGGAAACTCCTACGACACTACGGTGTACCCACAAAGCTCGTCTGCCTGATCAAGAGCAGCTACGATGGCATGACATGTCGCGTGATCCACGAAGGGCAGTTCACCAGAGAGCTCCAGGTCAGAACCGGCGTCAGGCAGGGGTGTTTGCTGTCTCCGTTCCTCTTCCTACTGGCCATAGACTGGGTCATGAAGAGGACCACTGAGCAGAGAAGAAGCGGAATACAGTGGACACTGTGGACACAGCGACCTCGATTTTGCAGACGACTTGGCTTTACTGTCCCACACTCATCAACAAATGCAGGATAAGACCACGAGGCTTGCTGACATCTCGTCCCAAGTGGGCCTCACCATCCACAAACAGAAAACAAAGACAATGAGGCTGAACGCAAACAGGGAAGTACCAGTCTTGCTTGCTGGCACCCTGTTGGAGGAGGTGGAGTCCTTCACCTATCTCGGGAGCATCATCGACAAAAGAGATATCTGATGCAGATATCAGAGCACGAATCGGTAAAGCCAGAGCAGCCTTTCTCCAGCTGAAAAAAAGTGTGGAGTTCCAGAGAGCTGTCACAACACACCGAAGTCCGGATTTTCAACTCAAACGTAAAAGCAGTTCTCCTATATGGAGCAGAGACTTGGAGGTTGACAAAAACCACAGTCAACAGAGTACAGATCTTCATAAACAGTTGTCTTAGAAGAATCTTGAAAATTCACTGGCCAGAGAAGATCAGCAACGTCAGACTGGGAGAGAACAGAGCAGACAACAGCAGAGAATGAAATTGGGCGAAGAAGATGTGGATGGATTGGTCACAGTCTGAGAAAGCCAGTTTCCAGTATCACTAGGCAGGCATTGTCATGGAACCCCCAGGGAAAGAGGAAAAGAGGCAGGCCGAGAAACACCTGGCGTCGAGACCTCCAAGCAGACATTAAGAGACTGGGAACCACCTGGAGTAAAATTGAAGGAGAAGCACAGGACAGGAGTCGCTGGAGGTCTCTCGTCGACGGCCTATACCCTGGGAGGGGTGACAGGCGTAAGTAAAGTAAGTAAGGTCTCTAAATTTGACCTAATGCCCCCCCCCCCCCCCGCCCCCGGTCCCCCCCCCCCTCCGCTCCCCCCCTCCCCGGCTTTCAGGCGCCAGGATAATAATAATAATAATAATAATGAGTATTTATATAGCGCTTAATCTTACTCAAAAGCTCTAAGCGCTTTACAATCTGTACACAAAAATAAAAATACAATGACATATGCACATAACAAACAAAGCACAATGCCCGAACACACCACTTTTACAATAAACTAAACAACAATACATACATAATAATTTATATTCTAATTAACATTCAGTATAAACAAGGAGGATTGCAGAACTACAACTAAGGCATCAAACACTGGCAGTTATTCAAAGTAAAGCTTGAAGAGGTGAGTTTTCAACGACCTCTTGAAGTCAGAGACAGACTCACTGTTTCTGACCTCAAGAGGAAGTGTATTCCATAACACTGGGGCTTGATAACATTACCCTTGAACTATCACGATTGCTCCGTATCTTCCTGACATATTATTTCAGAGCTCCTGGTGCCAAGTTATCCCTCATGCTATCATGGTCGCTCCTTATGTTGTAATGTGTCATAATAATAATAGTATTATCATTATTGTTATTATTATTATCATCATCGTTATATCATCATGCTCAAATAGGCTATTAGTATATTATTATTATTATCATCATCATCGTTATCATTATTATTACTTTCAGCCACTGACTGCTCTGGCGTGCACCAGTTTAAGTGTGCCAACACAAGATGTTTGCCGATAGAGTACCGCTGTGACGGGAATAACGACTGCCGTGACGGATCTGACGAACGTAGTTGCAGTGAGTCTCTCATTTTCAGTCGGATCGCATGTCAAGATAAGCGCTCGGGGTCCCGCCTATGTGACTTTTGTGTTAGTCTTGATGTGAGCTGGTGTGGGATTTTAGACGTCACAGCTGAGAGCCAGGAAGCTCCACAAGTACTGACCAGCACACATGAATAAAACACAATTTACACCTAAACTTGTGCTCAGTTCCGCCATCAAAATGCTATACGTCGTTTGAACTGAGGTCAGGCATAATTTCAATGTCTATATAAATGCCTTAGAGATACCGTTTGGGAACCGTCTGGGTCAGTCCTGTCATCGTCTTATCTTAGCGTGCGCTGGTTTGTGATTTTGGACCTTACGGTCGCACAGCCGTAAGGTCCAATATCACAGACCAGCATATTTCAGAACCGCAATGTCCAAAATCACAAACCCGCGCTTTGTCGTTGCAGGCACATTTACGTGCAGCCCTCGCGAGGTTCACTGTGACGCGGGGGCCGGGATTTGTATTGAGCAGGCCTTCATGTGTGACGGGGATAACGATTGTGGGACCGGCTGGGATGAGATCCCTGCGAACTGCCACACAGGTTGAACGGACGATCTATCGTTCTGCCAGTCAGAAATGAATAAAACATAGACAAAGTTACAATTGTTATGTGTTCGTGTTATTTGTAAAGAGTCGTGGTGTGTGTGTGTGTGTGTGTGTGTGTGTGTGTGTGTGTGTGCGTGCGTGCGTGCGTGCGTGCGTGCGTGCGTGCGTGCGTGCGTGCGTGTGTGTGTGTGTGTGTGTGTGTGTGTGTGTGTGTGTGTGTGTGTGTGTGTGTGTGTGTGTGTGGCAGGACATGTTTTAAAAGAGGTCAACGTGTACCGTGCATAATCATTTATCCACGAAAAATTAAATTTCATTTTATTGTATTACATTTCATTTCGTTTCGTTTCATTAATCTGTCTCTGTCTCTGTCTCTCTCTCTCTCTCTCTCTCTCTCTCTCTATATATATATATATATATATATATATATATATATATATATATATATATATATATATATATATATATATATATATATATATATATATATATATATATATATATATACACGTCTTATCTCATTAGGATACAGGATAAAAGCTGCAAGTGGTGGTTAGACGACGAATTTCAACCTGTCCAAGAGATGGTAAACAATCTTGCAGCGAGCACTGACATTCTTTCCCAGTGCCCTTCCTCCCCCGCCCAGACGCCCGCCCTACCACCAGCCAGGGAGCAAACGCCGGGCATCCCACCCTCCACTCAGCCTCGCGAGTGTACTCTTCCACCTGAGGTGGCGACCACCGGCCCAGTCAACAACGACGATGCCCCGCCCACATTCCTCCAATCCACGACTAGCCTCCAGTGTGACATCGAAACTGCTTCCCTGGAGCAAGTCTCTTCTAACCCTTCCCCTTCAGATCCTTCGTCTGACGTCACCAAATCCACCGACCCGACCAACGCCACGCCCATATCACGCAGCGACCACATTCAATCACAATAGCAGCCGTCAACAAGTTGATAAACTCCGCCGAGGTGTATCCTAAAGGTTACCTTGCCGGTCCCAAGCCCGGATAAAGGAGGAGGGTTGGGCGTAGGGCTAGCAACCCTACCCCGGAAAACACTTCCTGCTACAGAAACGCCAACAGAGAATCAAAAAGAAAACTCAGCCCTGGGAAGAGAGAGGTCTTCAACAAGAAGATTTATGACACCATGTAGTGAAAGCCAGAAGACTCTGGAAGCTACAAGGCTGATACCCTTTCTTTCGACCAGGGCAATCAGCATTGGTACATGGAACGTAAGAACCATGTGGGAGACAGGAAAAACATTTCAAGTAGCGGCGGAGATGAAGAACTACAACCTTGCCCTTCTTGGAGTTAGTGAGACAAGATGGACACAATCTGGACAGAAGCAACTAGCATCAGGAGAGAAGCTGTTGTATTCTGGACATGAAGAGGACAACGCCCCTCACACACAAGGAGTTGCATTGATGCTCTCAAAAGAAGCACAAAGAGCACTCATAGGATGGGAACCTCATGGACCCAGAATTATTACAGCTTCCTTCCGTACCAAGATGGAGAAGATCAAGATGAACGTTATTCAATGTTACGCACCCACCAACGACAGTGATGAAACCATCAAGGATCAGTTTTACGAGAGACTACGGTCTATCATAGAGAAGTATTCAGAAAAGGACTTCACCATTTTGATGGGAGACCTTAATGCCAAGATAGGAACGGATAACTCTGGATATGAAGAAGTCATGGGGCGCCATGGACTAGGAGATAGAAACGACAATGGGGAGAGGCTGGCAGACCTGTGCGCATCAAACAACTTGGTCATCGGTGGCAGCGTTTTCCCCCACAAGAACATTCACAAGACCACATGGGTTTCTCCAGACCACATAACAAAGAACCAGATTGACCACATCTGCATCAGTAAGAAATTCAGAAGGTCCATGCAAGATGTGAGAGCAAAGAGAGGAGCGGACGTGGCCTCGGACCACCATCTCGTGGTGGCCAGGCTAAAACTGAAACTAAAAATGAACTCGACAGCAGCGCACAGGGCACAACAGAAATACAATACCACCTTCCTGAGAGACACTACCAAGCTGCAAGAGTTCAAGTTGACCCTCAGCAACAAGTTTCAAGTGTTACAGGAGCTGTTGGAAGAGGAGGAAGGTACCCTCGAGAGCAAGTGGGAAGGAATTAAAGAAGCAGTTACATCAACCTGCCAGGAAGTGCTTGGTCCCAAGAAGCACCAACATAAAGAATGGATCTCGGTTGACACACTGAGTAAAATTTATGAGAGGAAGAACAAAAAGATGGCCGTCAACAACAGTCGAACAAGAGCAGAGAAAGCCAAGGCACAAGCAGAGTACACAGACGCAAATAAACGAACGAAGAAGAGCATTAGAGCAGACAAGCAGAAATATGTGGACGACCTGGCAACCAAAGCAGAGCAAGCAGTTAGAGAGGGCAACATGAAAGAACTTTACAACACCACCAAGAAGCTAGCAGGGAAGTACCGTAGACCCGAACGTCCGGTCAAAGACAAGGAAGGAAAACCAATCATGGGCGATCAAGAACAGAGAAACAGGTGGAAAGAACACTTTGAAGAGCTCCTGAATAGACCAGCACCGAAGAACCCACCAGACATCGAACCTGCTGAATCGTACCTACATATAGAGGACAGCCCACCCACAAGAGAAGAAATTAGGATGGCCATTAAGCAGCTCAGGAATGGAAAAGCAGCAGGACCAGACAGCATCCCAGCTGAGGCGCTCAAGTCGGACTTAGAAACAACAGTGGGAATGCTATACCCACTATTTAAGAAGATCTGGGAACAGGAACAAATACCAGCTGACTGGAAAGAGGGATATCTTATTAAGATTCCGAAGAAAGGAGACATTAGTAACTGCACGAATTACAGAGGGATCACGCTCTTATCAGTGCCGGGGAAAGTATTCAATAGGGTTCTGCTAAACAGAATGAAAGACCCAGTCGACGCCCTACTTAGAGATCAACAGGCTGGCTTTCGCAAAAATCGATCCTGCGCTGACCAGATTGCAACGCTGCGAATTATAATTGAGCAGTCGTTAGAGTGGAACTCACCCCTGTACATCAATTTCCTTGACTATGAGAAAGCATTTGACAACGTGGACAGAGAGACCCAATGGAAGCTCCTAAGGCACTATGGGATACCTGAAAAAATCTCCACCATTATCAGGAACTCATATCAGGATCTAAGTTGTAAAGTGGTACATGGAGGGCAACTCACTGAGGCATTCCAGGTGAGGACAGGCGTCAGACAAGGATGTCTTCTCTCGCCATTCCTCTTTCTACTGGCGATTGATTGGATTATGAAGACCTCGACAGCTCAGAGAAGAAATGGAATCCAGTGGACACCTTGGAAGCAGCTAACTGACCTGGACTTCGCAGATGACTTGGCCCTACTATCACACACTCAGCAGCAGATGCAGGAGATGACAACCAGAGTAGCAGATACCTCCGCACAGGTTGGCCTCAATATTCACAAAGGCAAGAGTAAGATACTCAAGACAAACACAGCCACCACCAACCCGATTATGCTTGACAAAGAAGCACTGGAGGAGGTGGATGCCTTTACTTATTTGGGTAGCGTCATCGACAAACAGGGAGGCTCAGATACAGATGTCAAGCAAAGGATAGGGAAAGCACGAACAGCATTTATACAATTGAGAAACATCTGGAGATCAAAAAAACTATCAACCAAGACCAAAGTCAGGATCTTCAACACCAATGTCAAGGCAGTTCTTCTATACGGAGCAGAAACTTGGAGAACAACAGTTGCCATCACAAAGAGAATACAAGTCTTCATTAACAACTGCCTGCGCAAGATCCTAAATATCCATTGGCCAGAGACCATCAGCAACAACGAACTCTGGAACAGAACCAACCAGCTGCCTGCAGAAGACGAAATTAAACAACGACGTTGGAGATGGATAGGGCACACTTTACGTAAGCCAGCAGACATCACCAGGCAAGCCCTAACATGGAATCCACAGGGCACGCGGAAAAGAGGCAGACCAAGAAACACATGGCGCCGGGAACTGGATGCAGACCTTAAGACCATAAAGATGACCTGGAACCAAGTGGAAAGGAGAGCCCGGGACAGAGACTCTTGGAGATCCTTTGTAGGCGGCCTATGCCCCAGTAGGGGTGCAAGGCATAAGTAAGTAAGTAAGTAACAAGTTGATAAGTTTAACGGTACAACATTATCCTCTGATCAATCCCACCCTCCATACTTACTTGAGATTGCGCCATCCCCGACTACCCTGTCCATCCTGCAACAACAACTGATGGAAGCAACCGCCTGCATCCAGGAACTCAGAACTGAGCTGCAGACGGTCAAACAGGAGCTGGCTACTGTCAAGCAGCAGCATGCATCCCTCAGCTCCAGACAGGACAGCCTTGACAATGACCGCAGGGACAATGAAGCCAAGTTCAAGCACGGCCTTCAAGCTGCTGACCAGTCCCTGCAAGACTATGCAACCTCAACCGAAAAAGCGATTAAGAAGTTAAGTCACGAACACAGCACTCTGTCCACACAAGTGACGAAACTTGCACTCAGCAAAGACACACGGCGCTACGCTTCGTACGCTGAAAAAACAAATTGAATCCCTGTCGCCTTCAACAAAATCCAGTACCACCCTGTCCGTCCAAGACCCTGGTACAAGCCAGTCCCTATCAAACTTCCCATCTCCCTCAAGCTGCAACAACCACGTCAGTATGCAGGACTTGTCATCAACCAATAGCACACCAGTTACTTCACAACGCCTGTCGTTAACAAGCGGAACCCCTAACTCAGCTGCGTAATCGCTTCGCAGCCCTTGCCACAGATGATGATTGTGATGTAATCACATAGGGACTCTTGCAAGAAGCTGAACAGACAACCCCTAAAACCACGTTTGCACCCGTTGCCAAGACACCGTATGACCACCTCTGCAACATGAACATCAGGTCAGATTCTAACGTTCTGCTGCTCGACGACTCCATTATGAAGCGGGTCAGCGAACGAAAAGTCGGATAAAGACCTCAACGTGCAGAACCTGGCAGTGTCCGGCCTATCAGTCGAGGCCTTGGGCAAGTGGCTTACAAACCTCCCCTCCCCCCCCCCCCTACTCAACGTATCCGGCATGTAGTTTTTCACGTAGGGATCAACAGCTGCAGCGACAAATAGGGGTCCCGTTCCGACACACACCTGGCTGAGGCTAATCCGTCTAGTGTCCGCCGCATTCCCATGTGCTACACTCCAGGTCTCCTCCATCGTCCCTCCCTTCAGCAGTCACCAAGCCCTGTCACGACCTGCACGTCTGTCCAACGTCAACCTGAAACAGGCCTGTCAACAAACAAACACTCAGTTTGTTGACCACACCTCCACTTTCCTGACAAAGAACGGCGCCCCCAAGCAGGTCATGTACAGGCGTGACAACACTATGACCCACCCCAGTGACGAGGGCACTAAACTGATTGCCTTCAAGATCCGCTACGGCGACCCTCCCCGCGGCCCCCACCACCAACAGAGAGACGCCGGGGGGCACAGTCAACGGGGCGTGTCCAGCCTACCGTTAAGCCGTAACGTGACACGTGGCGAGAAAGGGCCGCAAGGCAACTTGTTGTCGGACCTTGGCGGATCGCAGCCTTTGATGTTCGACGCCCAGGACCGCCAACAGTTCGATTCAACCACACGCCACACGTCGACCAGCCAGCTTAGCCAACCAGCGACCGACAACGCGTTGGGGAGCAAACAACGCGGAGCACGTCAGGGGCCCCAGCTCCAGTCTTCAGATTTCCCACCACTAGTGCCAGCAGGAACAGGCCGTATCGTTCCGCCAATGGCCGCCCCACCCACCAACGCCTGGTTCCAGAGTCAGGGAGCGGAGACCAACACGGCCCTGGATCCTCAACACCTGCTGAAGTTGCTGGCTCAGTTTTTAAGGCCGTTTGTCTGAAGGACATCCCGCTACCTCTTTTGCTTCCAGGGCCAAGTGGTATAGACTTTAGGATGTTTTCTTTGTTCTAACCATACGAGGAGCGATGGATGGACCTTTATCGATGGAGGTTTTGTCCGATCAGCTCTGCGCCGCGCACAGCTGGTCGGTTACTACCTTCCGGCTTTCAGGGTCGATTAGTCGTTCCTACTTGGCGCTGGAAGTAAAAACGGTACGCATATACACTCCGTGTGTGTGTGTGTGTGTGTGTGTGTGTGTGTGTGTGTGTGTGTGTGTGTGTGTGTGTGAGAGAGAGAGAGTGTGTGTGTGTGTGTGTGTGTGTGTGTATGTGTGTGTGTGTGTGTGTGTGTGTGTGTGTGTGTGTGCGCATGTGTATTTGTGTGTGTGTGTGTGTGTGTGTGTATGTGTGTGTGGTGTAGTTTGCTGTCCATCGTAAACTTTAACGTTGGCATTTTCTCGGAGACTTTTCAAGGCACATTCTTCAAACTTGGCCCAAGGATACTTTGTGGCGAGGCCTTTCTAAACATACCAATGTGAGTGACCTCTCACAAAGGTCAAGATCACAGGGGCTCAAGAAATAGGTCAAAAATAGCTATATTTTGACATTTTTTTTTCTGAAATACTATTCACAACTTCAAAACCAAACTTGGTACAAAGATAGCTGAGGGTAAGACCTTTCCATGCCTACTAATTTGGTTGATCCCTCGGTAAGGTCAAGGGTCACAAGAGCCGGCTCAGGAAATAGGTTCAAAATAGCCACATTTTGACAAAAGATGTTATTTTTTTCAAAAACAACTTTAAACCCAAACTTGCTACAGAGATACCTGATGGGAAGACCTATCTATGCATACTGTTTTGGATAACGCTTCGGAAAAGTCAAGAATCATAGGCTGGCAAATGTGTGTAAAATGCCAATTTGTGATAAAATTTTAGGTATTGGCAACATTTTTGCAAATTTTTCCAATCAAACTTGGCACAAAGGTAGCTGGTAAGACCTTTCTGTGCATTCGAATTTACTCAACTCATTGCAGAGGTCAAGGGTGGGGAAGGGGATGCAGGGTTGGATCCAGGTTGGGGCAGGGGGGTTCAGACCAAATTTGTAAAAATGCTATAACAAAGTCCCTTTTTGGGGTGTTTGGGACCCCCACCCCCACCCCCCTCCCTCATTTGTTCATTCGGTCCTTGGAAGCAGGGTCTATCGCATTGCCCCCACCCCCTCCCCCCTCCCCCCCCCCCCCCTCCCCCCCCCCCCCCCCCTCTTGCACTCCTTGCTGTTTGATTTTGGCACCCCGAAAGCAAGGTCTGTCGTTCTGAACCCCCCCTCGGTTGTTTGAATTTTGCGACCCCTGACAGCAAGGTCCGTCGACTCCCCCCTCCCCCTCCTCTCCCCGTTGTTTGATTCTTCGGCCCTTGGAAGCAAGGTCTGTCAACTACGTGAGGCTAGTATCTGATAAGTGAAGTTATTGCCTGAGTCACGGGAGTTCGCTACACTGACCCTTGTAGGCCTGAGGGAGGTCAAAGGAACCATGCATTGTACCCCCTTCGACCAACAAGGTATTCAAGCTGTTTTGTTTACAGGAAAAAACTCAAATTCGCTCATCTTGCGGATATAAGACACCATTGAATGTGGCATTTGGTCACGTGACAACATGTGGGCGTTAGCTTTGGCGCCTCGTGTTTTGAAAGTTTATGAATTTGGATTACCAAACAATGCCCCCTCACAGTCAGACTGGTGCTGAGAGCGATTTTAAGGTAAATTTTTATTTTTACAGCGTTCACATGAGGTCACAAATAGTGAGAGGACCGTATTCACTTTTCTGTTGGCTCACGTGCGAAGCGAAAGTGATTCTATTATTTTCTGTCCGTCATCCGTCTGCCACGGTCTGTGTCGAAAACTTTAACGTTGGCATTTTCTCGGAGACTATTCAAGCCATCGTCTTCCAACTTGGCCCAAGGATACTTTTCAAGACCTTTCCAAACATAGCAATTTGAGTGACCTCTCACAAAGGGGAAGGTCACAGGGGCTTAGAAAAAAGGTTTAAAAAATAGCTATATTTTGACATAATTTATTTTTTTCTAAAATATTATTCACAACTTCAAACCCAAACTTGGTACTAAGATAACCTGAGGGTAAGACCTTTCAATTCATACTAATTTGGTTGATTCCTCGGAAAGGTCAAGGGTCACAAGAGCTCAGCAAATAGGTCCAAAATAGCCATATTTTGTCAAAAGATGATTTTTTTCTCAAATACTGCAAACATGGAGAGAGTCACAGGCTTGCAAATGTGTTTAAAATGCCAATTTTTGATAAAATTGTAGGTATTATGCACATTTTCACAAAATTTTCAATCAAATTTGGCACACAGGCACACAGGTGATGATAAGACCTTCCTATCATGTATACTAGTTCAGTCAACTCTATGATATCATAAAGATCAAGGGTCACGGGTGTTTGACAGCTGTGTGAAAACTAATTAGATTTTGAGAAAACATGGATTTTGCTGGTGCAAAAAGTCATCTCTTTGTCATAAGGGACACACATGTTACATCTAAAATCCACATTATGGTCTGTGGTGTTAAATCAAGATCTATGCCCTTTGGAGATGGGTGGCGTTTGCCTATTGATGGCACTGTTTTTATCAGTCAGCAACACAATATCAAGATTGATCTTGCGGGTGGTGGGATCATTTTTATGTGACTGAGTGTGTGTGTGTGTGTGTGTGTGTGTGTGTGTGTGTGTGTGTGTGCATGTGTATTTGTGTGTGTGTGTGTGTGTGTGTGTGTGTGTGTGTGTGTGTGTGTGTGTGTGTGTGTGTGTGTAGGTGTGAAGGTGTGTAGGTGTGAAGGTGTCATCAAACACGCTCGATCTGACATTACATAAATTTAGTAACGACTTATTTAGTTGTCTGGTTTTGACAGTGACTCAGTAGTTTAAAGATTAATTCCTTATGTGACAGAGACACATGGTTGACAGCTACACCTGGTTGCACTAGTGCTTGGTCGTATATGTGAAACTGTGTTACACATAATAGTACAGTGAGTTTGCACTGCAAACTGTAAGTTATGCAAATATTTTAAATTGCATGACTACTGTACTTGTTATGTTAAGGACAGGCGTACGCCTGACTCACAGTTTATGATCATCGAAGTGAAATCAAACGACTGGTGTATCTGTTCTCACATTCACTCACTCTCGGACTCGTATATTATATGTTTATAGTGGCGAAGCAAGTGTGTTTTAATAGCATAATAGACTTCATTTCACGTGAACTCTGACTTCCTCTGTTGATATTTACTTGTATGTGTATTCGTTTTCTAGTTTTTGCTTTTGTATTTTGTGTTGATATTTTGTTACCTGGTTCTTTACTTTAAACATTGTAAAGCCATGAGCGGACCATCGAAAAAAGGACAAAGAGTCCGTATCGGTCATCTCAATGTCTACCACCTAGCAAACAAAGTTCAAGATGTCTGTGTTTATGTTAATTCCCCCGACTATTTTCACCTATTGAGTTTAACTGAAACTCGGTTGGCCTCCCACATCAGTAATGAAGCCATCACCATCCCAAATTATTCTATTATTAGGAGAGATCCGTCAGTCCAGGGAGAGATAGGTGTAGCGGTTTACATCCATCAATCAATTCTACACATAACCCGCAGGAGACAAGACCTAGAAACGGCTGATGTAGAATGTATTTGGGTAGAAATCAAACACTCTAAATCCCCTCCGTTACTTGTCGGATTTCTGTATCGAAACCCTGCAGCCACCTTTGAGTGGTACGATAGCTTTTTACACATGATCGATAAAACAGACATTCAGACCAAAGATGTTCTGCTTCTTGGAGATTTTAATATTGACTTTCTTAAACCTCATCCATCATGGGAGTGTACTACTACCTTAGTCGGTCTCCAACAAATGGTGACATCCCCCACCAGAATTATGCCAACGTCAGCCACTATTATAGACCATATCTACACCAAATAACCTCTCGCAATTAGCAGCACTCAAGTTGATAGTCTGAGTGTCAGCGACCACTATCCAGTCAGCTGCATATGGCTGTCAAAACTTCCAAAACTGAAAAAGCAAGGTCACACGTGCATCACTTACAGATCATTAAAAAACTTTAATGAAATTGCTTTTTTGACTGATTTAGCTAGAGCACAGTTCACGGACGTGTATAACGATAGTGACCCGAACAAAGCATTAGACGCCTGGTACCGCGTCTTTCTCGGTGTGCTGAATAAACACGCGCCCTGAGGCAAAAGAGAGTTAAGTACGCCGCCTTACCACCCTGGCTATCTGCGGATCTGATAGAGGCTATGGAACACAGGGACGAGCTGAAAAAAACGAAGCGTTTTGCTGAATACAAAACACAGCGTAATTGCGTAAAATCAATGGTTTTAGAAGCAAAAAAATCTCTCTTCAGTAAGGTAGTTAAGCAAAGTAAAGACTCCTCCACTGTATGGCGTGCCATAAATTTAGTAACCAAAGGTACAAATAAAAGTAGTGCGTCTTAATCCACCCCACCTCACTGCAAACAGTTTTAACGACCATTTTGTCTCTGTGGCGGAATCACTAATGCCACTGGGAAATAACTCACATGAGTATATTTGTCCAGACAAACTACTAGACTACTGTAACCAGAACAATAAAAACAACGAACCTTTCATCATACCACCTATAGCGGTTCATGAAGTGGGCAGATTAATTACCTCGATGGAAAATAAAAAGTCATCCGGGCCTGATGAGATCAGCTCAAAAATACTCAAGACATCTCTTCCATATATCGTTGAGAGTCTCACGTACATCTACAATCTCTGTATAAAACAAAACTGTTTTCCGGATGCATTTAAAGATGCAAAAGTAATCCCACTACCAAAATCAAAAGATCTAAGTGAAATTAATAATTTTCCTCCCATTTCATTGCTGCCAGTTTTGTCAAAGCCTTTAGAGAGGCATATTCATAAACATCTATCTAAATATTTAGAAAACCGAAATCTTATCCATTCATTGCAGTCAGGTTTCAGACCAAACCATTCCTGCCATACCGCGCTGATTAGGATGACAGACACCTGGTTAGCATCTATCAATGAATCCAAACTAACAGGTGTAGTCTTTTTAGACTTCCGTAAAGCTTTTGATTTAGTAAACTATGATATACTGATAAAGAAAATCTCATTATACACCAACAGCGCTACTCACAAAAGCGCTGGTAGAATTGTCAGTACTCAAACCAAGGGGAATCACAGCGCTGGACAGACAACAGTTAGATCCCCTGCCCCCGCCTATCAGGCACCCAATCGCCAGCCCACAGAGAAATACGCAGGTATAGAATAAGACAATCATTTCCATTCCTTTGGAATGGAAATGATTGTCTTATTCTATACCTGCGTATTTCTCTGTGGGCTGGCGATTGGGTGCCTGATAGGCGGGGGCAGGGGATCTAACTGTTGTCTGTCCAGCGCTGTGATTCCCCTTGGTTTGAGTACCAACAGCGCTGCCACGTTCTTCAAATCCTCTTCTATTTTGTTTGTTCATTATCGACCTTCCGCTCACAATTAGCGATCATAATGTTTCATGCGATATATTCGCGGATGATGCTGCAATACACACGCCCGACGAGGATTTATCTATTATTGATACACGCCTACAAAACGCACTACAAGACATTGACAACTGGTGTAGTAACAATTCCATGATCCTAAACCCAGCGAAGACTGAATGTATGGTATTAGGTGCCCGGCCGTCAAAAGCACCAGCTCGGCTCTCTCTCACTCAGCTTGTCTCTTTAAGGAAAACCCATCAGTCAAGTAACCATCGTCTTCTCGGTGTTACTGTAGATAACCAGTGTCATATTACTAACATATGCAACATAATATCAAAGAAACTTTACATTTTAGGCAAATTAAAATATATCACTGATGTAGAAACACGTAAACTGTTCTTTAACGCCCACATCAGGTCACATGTCGACTATGCTTGTACAGTGTGGGATGGAGCAAGCGAGGTCCAGTTAAAGAGACTGAACTCTCGTCATCGTAGAGCCGCAAAACTTATCCTACCTGACCGTAGCTCAACTACCGATAATAAATTGAAAACCTTGGAGATTCTTCCCCTGAAAAATCATTTATTGTACAATAAGGGAATAATTATGTTCAAAACATTGTTCAGAACTTTTGTATACAACTGATAGGTCTTGTTTTTAAGGTTTTATTGGTTAGAATAGAGTACCACAATTACTCCCAATCTGATTTTATGATGCTGTGATGTATTTAGGGTCAACAGTGGCTGAATCTGCTGGCCTACCCCCATTTTACCAGTACTCAAAGGAACGCAAAATGATTTTTTTTAATTGCTCACGTCATACTCTTCTGTTTAAATATTTTTGCTTCCAGTTTTCTTAACAAAATATGCATACTGAGTATAAAAATCTGTGATCATTTCATTAATTTCAAGTGACCAATCAATTTAATTGTAACTATTTTGGATTAAGAACATAAAGGGGGGGGGGGAGTCTGTAAACAGGGGCTGCTGCTAAAGCTTTTACCGTCTGGAGTTGGAGGCATGATGTACCGACAGCTGAAAGACTTCCTCTTCAACAGAATTGCATGATTGACGTCAACGGCACACTCAGCAGTCTTGTCAAACTCAGGGAAGATTTATCTCAGGGAGGTGTCGTGTCTCTCTTTAATGTCCATAAAATATGTGGAACGTTTGACTGTATTCTGATCAAAATGTGACCAATCAATTTGTTTGCTGTTGTTTAGTGGAGAAAAAAAGGCAAAAATTATAGACTGAATGATGAAACTAGCTGGTCTTTTAGGAGATACTTTACCTAGCGTAAGGCGGGTCTAGTGTGGTCTTTTCTTCTCATTTAGTTTCGTCTAGAAAGGTGTAAACACGTGCGTAATAAAGTTTCATGGTTCCTAACCGCCAGAACAATGTTCATAAAATACTCCAGATAGCTCTAAGAATGTCAGTGCATCAGAAGAATGATCCATGTTCTGCATCTTGTCAAGCCTGGCATTTTTTGTTTTGCAGGGAGTGTTTCATGTTGTCGAAGTATCTTGGTGCCCCACTACTGGTCTGACCGAACTGGTGTTTGCTTGCGCCAGGGTGCTGTAATTTGCGCCAATGTGATCCCCACCAGTTTCTTCATCAGAGACTTTTTTCCCGCAGCTTTAGCTTCCATGGCTTCGATGTGAGGCCTCCACATGAATCCAGTAATTTATTTGTTGCCAGTCTGTCATCTTTCAGTCCAGCTGCTGACTCTATTGGCAGCATCCTGGATTCTGCATGATGCTATTTCAGTATGTTCACCTAAATAGGGTTTAGGATCCGTTAGGACGGCGCTAGGTTTTATCGGTAAGTGCGTATAGGTGTTAGGCCTATGAGCTAGGTTCGCTAGGAATCGTATTCAAAGTTATAGGTGTTAGTCATAGGAGATAGGTTTTCTAGGTGTCGTGTTCGAAGGTACAGGTGTTAGACCTAAGGTGTTTAAGTTACTAGTATTTGCACTGTGACTAACTTTGATTATGTTGTTTGTTTTATCATGAATGCTTTCCGTGACCTGGTATAAATAAATCTTGGAACCTTACTTCTATCTTATGATGCTCCGCTAGAGTGAGAGCAAGACTGAGACTGTGCCGGTACGTGCGAAAAGTTTGTGTGTGTGTGTGTGTGTGTGTACGTCCGTGCCGTGACGGTGTAACTGATCGTGCGAGCGCACGTTGGTAATTCAGTAGATAACAACAAACTGACCAAATCCAGTCAAAATAGGGTTTTTTCTGGATACTGTGGTCAGTCCATTGCGCAGGTAATTTGACTTTTGAACACAACGCGAGGCAAATAAACATGGATTTTGTGCGCATGCGAGACTAGAGAAGACTTATAGTTTACTCTCCACATGAATCTCCAGCCCTTCCCTAGACCACAAAAGGGATGCGGACTAAACTCTAGGCGCTTGAGTACTGTAGTAGGTGGGCAGTTTTTGTCTATCTTATAAACTATTTAAGTCGCCTACACCCAGTCCGGTTACACAAATTGGTGTGAACTGACAAGATGGCGGCCATGCAACACCTCCTGGCCGCCCGCTCCGGCAGAAATGGTCGCCACCGGCAGTACTAAACAGACATTGTACCTTCGTTTGATATACGATGTCAGGCCCTGCAATGCTGCATCACAACTGGTATTTCTTTTTAATGACTTTTGACAATTTGATGTGCTGTGACTGTTAATTGGATTTTATCCGCTGTGCGATGCTGGGAGTTGATACATGCTGATTCTTGTTGTACCATGCGGATATTAGAAGAACAGCGCGCGTTATGCGGTGGCAATACAACCAACGTGCTTTCCTCCCCTTTCATCATCTCGGGAGTGGCTCTTCCCACGCCACGCTCAACATCACTGCCTACGGAATAGCGCTAGTGCATTCAACAAAGCTTCAGGCCCCACATTCCAGCCGAATGATGTGATGACAGACACCTCCCAGACGCAGTGACACTGTTTCTTACTGAACAGCGTGCCAGTGTGTACTCTTTAGAAACCATTTTGGACTGCTTTTACGTTAATGATGTAGTCCTACAACTATTGCTTTAAAAATGACTATGAAGTTATATATTAGTTAAGTTATAATTAAGGTGGTGACTGTTTATGCCGGAGCGACTGTCTAATAGCCGGCGCTGTTCTTATGGCGATGGGCCCCCAGGTAGCAACTGTGAAAGTATTCGTCTTTTTTTTTTTCTTCTTTTTTTTTGCGTATTTTTGTTATTTGTGTAACTAGTCTCAGCCAAGCAGAAAGTTTAAAAACATTATATTATGTGTTATAGAGATACTAAGATAGGGCCGTCTTTAGTTTGCTTTTGTTAGGGAGGTTCGGGTCGGGTTGGGGCCGTTGGCACCGGCAATTAGACGCTTTTGCGACGGGCTTCACCCGTCCCGAGCCATTGTCCATTTTTTTTTTTAACTGTTGTGTGAGTGTGTGTGATTGCGAGTTGCACCTGAGGTGGCGAAAAGAATTTCTCTTTTGAGATAATAAAGTACTCTTATTCTCTTATTCTCTTATTCTTATTATGTTCTGCTGCGCTCCACACTGCAAAGTCATCCGCATGGAGGATGTTCGAGACGAACCTTGGTACCCCTGTACTGTACTGATGTCATTAATGTAGACCAAGAACAGCAACAGACACGTCACCTCCGTGAGTTACACCTTCCCTGAGTTTGACAAGACTGCTGAATGTGCCGTTTACTTCAGTCTTGATGTTCTATTAAACAGTCTATAACTCAACGGACAGAGAAAAAAAGGTCCCTGAATTCCGGCAAGTATGAGTGCGAGTCAGTTATCATCAAGCTGTCGCGAGAGATATCTGGCACATATCAAACCCGCCGCGAGCGTATTTCTCCCCTCCTTTTTTACTCCTGCGGCTCCCTGACCAAAAGCTTTTCGAGTTTTTCAGTTCATGGATAGTACGACTGTGTCTGTCTTCACTTATACCGTGTATACACTATTTAGTTATAACCATTTTTTACACTTTATTATCAGTAGGCTGTTGTCTTCTCTCTCTCTTAATAAAGTTTCATTTCATCTCTCTTTTTCTCTCTGAGAATGTTGTAGTTTAGCAAGGACAAACACGAAAAGAGGCCTGTGAGAATGTTGTAGTTTAGCAAGGACAAACACGAAAAGAGGCCTGTGAGAATGTTGTAGTTTAGCGAGGACAAACACGAAAAGAGGCCTGTGAGAATGTTGTAGTTTAGCGAGGACAAACACGAAAAGAGGCCTGTGAGAATGTTGTAGTTTAGCGAGGACAAACACGAAAAGAGGCCTGTGAGAATGTTGTAGTTTAGCGAGGACAAACACGAAAAGAGGCCTGTGAGAATGTTGTAGTTTAGCAAGGACAAACACGAAAAGAGGCCTGTGAGAATGTTGTAGTTTAGCAAGGACAAACACGAAAAGAGGCCTGTGAGAATGTTGTAGTTTAGCAAGGACAAACACGAAAAGAGGCCTGTGAGAATGTTGTAGTTTAGCAAGGACAAACACGAAAAGAGGCCTGTGAGAATGTTGTAGTTTAGCAAGGACAAACACGAAAAGAGGCCTGTGAGAATGTTGTAGTTTAGCAAGGACAAACACGAAAAGAGGCCTGTGAGAATGTTGTAGTTTAGCAAGGACAAACACGAAAAGAGGCCTGTGAGAATGTTGTAGTTTAGCAAGGACAAACACGAAAAGAGGCCTGTGAGAATGTTGTAGTTTAGCAAGGACAAACACGAAAAGAGGCCTGTGAGAATGTTGTAGTTTAGCAAGGACAAACACGAAAAGAGGCCTGTGAGAATGTTGTAGTTTAGCAAGGACAAACACGAAAAGAGGCCTGTGAGAATGTTGTAGTTTAGCAAGGAAAAACACGAAAAGAGGCCTGTGAGAATGTTGTAGTTTAGCAAGGACAAACACGAAAAGAGGCCTGTGAGAATGTTGTAGTTTAGCAAGGACAAACACGAAAAGAGGCCTGTGAGAATGTTGTAGTTTAGCAAGGACAAACACGAAAAGAGGCCTGTGAGAATGTTGTAGTTTAGCAAGGACAAACACGAAAAGAGGCCTGTGAGAATGTTGTAGTTTAGCAAGGACAAACACGAAAAGAGGCCTGTGAGAATGTTGTAGTTTAGCAAGGACAAACACGAAAAGAGGCCTGTGAGAATGTTGTAGTTTAGCAAGGACAAACACGAAAAGAGGCCTGTGAGAATGTTGTAGTTTAGCAAGGACAAACACGAAAAGAGGCCTGTGAGAATGTTGTAGTTTAGCAAGGACAAACACGAAAAGAGGCCTGTGAGAATGTTGTAGTTTAGCAAGGACAAACACGAAAAGAGGCCTGTGAGAATGTTGTAGTTTAGCAAGGACAAACACGAAAAGAGGCCTGTGCGCTTATTGTTTACCCGTACACGCACTAACAAATTCTAAAGTTCATTTTTTTAAAAATGAAGTTGATGTGAATTTTCAATGATTTCACACAAGTTCACCTTATTTTGCTCACGCAGTCAAGGGGACAAGGGACAAAAAGGAAGGGACTAACGGGGACGGCTGCGTCTGCCGTCCGCTGTAATATAAACAATTCCGCGATAACGCGGATGTTAAGGAGCTCGTGGGGCCATGTGTTTTTGGAGCTGTAGCGACTACCTCAGTTCAGAGTAATCTCTGTGTCCGTTGAGTTATAGACTGTAAAGAGGAAGTTCTTCAGCGGCAGCCCCTGTTTACAGACGTTTCCCCCTTTTTATGCTTTAACAAAAAAAAAGAATTACAATTAAATTGATGGGTCAAATTGAAATTAATGAAATGATCACAAATTTTATGATCAATGTGCCTACTTCGTTAAGAAAACTGGCAACAAAAATATTTAAACAGAGGAGTATGACAGAAGTAACTTTTATGATCATTTTACGTTCCTTTGCGGACTGGTAAAATGGGGGTTGGGCAGCAGATTCAGCCACTGTGGCCCCTAAATGAATCACAACGTCATAAAATCAGGTTGGGAGTAACTGTGGTACTCTATCTTAACCATTAAAACCTAAAAACGATCTATCAGTTGTATAGACAATTTCTGAGGGCATCGGAGACGACGTACGTTTCCCAATTTGGCAATTTTAAATGGGAAAAAGCTATCATTCACCACAAACGTGTCGTAAAGGATGCCGACTTTCCTCATTTTCTTGCACTTTATGCTCACATTATTGAAACTTAATAGATAAAGAGAGGTCAAAATGAAATGGAATAACTTTAGTAATTTCTTCTAATTAATTTTGTGTATTTTTACAACTTGGGGTTAGAGATACAAAATCAACCAATGTGGCACTCACAGTGATCACAACATCACCTAGTTAAGTTTATAATAACTGTTTTAATGATGTAAGCCTGAAAATGGACTGCCAGTGCTATAGAAAATGTCTGAAGGCATCTGACACATTATTTTGGTCTTTTTTGCGATTTTGTGGAAATGGCCATTTCCTGTGTGCACAAATACCTTCTCTATGAGCCACAGATTAAATATATGTTTTCATTCTGCTTTTTGCAGAGGACGCAGAAGGTGTGCCGTAACATAATATTGCCTGATTTCGGCTTCTGGAATGAATTCAGATTTATTTAGAGGAAAATGTTTCTCAAGCTCATTTTAGCATCCGCGAAGAGCGTGAACGGGGGTACCCTTGCGCCATCGGCTATATCTCTGGTGTGTTCCTAAGGATTGTAGGGGAACATCGCTTAAACACCTCAGGACATACTAAGGTACTCTTTGAAACCCATCTTATTGAGTACTGGGGAGGGGGGGGGGGCGGTTCACGGTAGGTCGGGCTAGCTCTTGGACTACTACAGCGACTGCTGCGTGCAGGTCACAAGTTCATGTCGACAGTTAGACGCACTCTTGTTTTAATTTCATTGGATATGCTAATTTACATAAAATAATGGAAAATGAGCACGGGGCGTATTTCCGGGCGCATCTTAAACACTACAACTTGCCCTCTGCTATAATGATGGTTGAGTGCAAAAAGCCTCGATACTAAACTATCAGGTTTTATCGGAGGACAAAGTTGGTATAGATTTGTGGCAAAATATCTACCGAGTTTGTTCAGTTCAAGGATTTAGGCGGATGGTTGCATTGGGGGTCGAAAACTGCTCTGGAATCAAAATGTAGTAAAACTGTTGCCGCTAGGGTTTCATGTGAAAGAAAAACAAAAGATAGTGGTAGAAAACCCTTTAAAATAGAAACAGGGAACGACGTTTCGGATCAAAGATCCTTCTTCAGGTGACATAGACACAAACGTAGAACAGAAAAGAACACGATAGAAAGAAAAGGCGTCATCCTGTATAGAGAGAATTTATAATGACGTAAAAACGCGCGCGCACACACACACACACACACACACACACACACACACACACACACACACACACACACACACACACACAATGACGCAAATACACATGCACAAAACACGTAGCACAAAACTTACGTCTACATACATACACGTCACTGTATACATTCGCATTCACTCGTGCCTGCTGCCGCTCACGTACATGCACGCACACACACACACACACACACACACACACACACACACACACACACACACACACACACACACACACACACACACAGTATCAACAGTGAGGTCAAGTCAGCCTGGCACCAACTACCCATCAGGCCGAGCATACATCCCAGACAGGGGTGACCCTCTCTCACAAAATCAGTCTTAACTCGCATTTTGGATGTTTTGACATATATACATTTCTGAAAACTACAATGTTTGCTGATTACTGTGATATATGACTGTATGCTGTAGTGCAAAAATTGTAGAGGTTGTTAGTGTTTAAAGTTGTTAAAGCCTCCGGCGTCCATTTTGAGAAAACAGCCTGGGAAGTTTCTGTGTGCAGCATAATTGGGGCCAAGGGCAGACATTTAAAATCATTTTAAACCTATTTAATGGCATATTTCATGATAAAGATTTTAAACATACAATACTTTGTTGTATGTAGAATACATTTCTGCAAAAAAGTGAAAATGACCCAAATTGACCTCCACGACATATTATTACGTGTAGTGCTGATCGGCTCCCGGCGAGTTAAGACTGGTTTCGTGAGAGAGGGTCACCCCTAGGGGCGAATGTTCAAGCCGCGCGAATGGTAAGTGCCAAAGCCCGTCCGCTCTGGAATCACATTGCTTCGCCGCTTTGTGTGATTTCGTTTCCTCCCTTGTATTCTGTTTTTAGCTTAGTAGGCGGCGGTGGCGTGCACGCGGTGGCGCAGCGGATTTACATTAGTCAAATCTACTATCATCAGGTCCCTATGAAGTGGTTATAAATACCAATGTTCTGTTTCAATGATGGAACGCGTTGCGTGTTTCCGAGGGGTAAAGGATCAAAGGTCAAACTAGGCACCGTGGACGCAGGCTCGCCGGCTTTGCGAGTCAAATAAGCCACGGGCCCTAATCGGTGCACGACGCAGCATGATCGTTATACTAGTAAATACTAGCAGGTTTACTGTAAGCGGAACCCGCATTGTGATTTTGACAGGATAGCTAGTATGGAAGGTTTATTCTACTTTCTTGTGGAAAATACGCCAACGGGATGTCGGAAAACATCAGTACACGTGTACACTGACACGTGTATAGACCACAACGACGACCTCGTGACCTGCAGTATTGCGATACACTGATGCGGCCGGGTTCTGCTTTGTGACGTAGGCTCATAAATATGCATATTAATTCAAATAAAGGCGGCCGATGTAGACGATAAATCCGCGACTCGGGTACAAAAACAATACACCCTCCAAACGATAAATTTCGACATTTGGCATTGTACTTACACCATAAAGCTCTAAGATAGTACACAAAGGACCCATTCACATACTGTCAACAGTATCTGTTACAGACAGTTTTCTGACTGTGTTGAGATGCTTGATCCTGGGGAAAATAACGTTAAAATAAAATATACATTTTCTAGAAACAGAGCCACTGGATGGAGAAAATATGGGTTTCTACCAATATAGTGGGTGGTTCTAAAAATACCTCTCACACAAACACTGGCATTACAGTGAAAATGGGTGTCGCATCAAATCAGTCACTTAAGCATTGACTATCTTAAGAAAATTAGGCGTCTGTAATAAGGTAAAGTTCATGGAATATTTGTTGCTTCTTTTTCACATTCACTTTAAGTCTGTCATCCTTTTTTTTTTTCAACTTAATGTGTATGTATGCATTAACATTTCATTAACATTTTATTGTGCAAAATCGAATGAACACTGGCCCCTAACCTTTAGATTATGATTTTCACAGAGGAAATCTGTTAATCGTTGCTACGTTTTGTCCTTTTGGTGCACAACAGTTTTCATGGCATTAAATGTGAGGGTCAAGATAATGTATTCCGGAACTTAAGGGACATTGTTTATGTGCTCTGGAGTTTGAGAGAAACAGCAACAGAGCATTTTGAATATTAACCCTTATCATTCGGAATACACCAGTGTGTGAAACAAGTGTGACTAAAATAGTTCAAGGGTAATGCCAGAATAGCTTGGCGCCTCTAGGCGCCAAGCTATTCTGGCACCACCCTTGAACTAAAGCCATTGGTCTATGTCCTTATTTGTAAGTACTGCAATGTAGCTTGCATATGGCAGTGTACAAATTTGAAGCTTTTAGCCTCAGTATGATACGCGTTAAAAAGTGTGGAAAAATACGTAAGATAGGAAAAGACTCGGAGGAAGAAACTAACACTTAAAATGACAAAACAGACCACTGACATTAATTTATTAACTGACAACATAAGAAATCACTTGAAAATTCAGCCTTTATTAATCACATCAAAGGTGCATACATATAAAAACACAGTAATTGTTTGTAAACACCTCAAATCAAACTATCAAGAGCAGTCATACCTTTTTCTCGCAACTTTGTGATGAGGAAAACTAGTTCTTGCCTTCGGGACGTAAAGGGTTTCAGCGACTTAGGTGCCTCTATTCATAAAATGGAGAAATATACTGAGTTCTATCAAGGGAGAAAATAAAGTTTACCTCGCCCCGTACCTAGGTTAAACGCATGAGCGGCGCCATTGGTGTATTTTCGCACCAGACCGGTCGCTCGGACCGGTCATGTGCACCAGATCGGTTTAGAGCGTGTGCTTTCTGCACCTGTAATGAGCAATCTCGGAGAAAGTATCACGTGACCATCGTTTAATTGCTGCAAAATAAGATGAATAAAGAATGAACCCTTTCACATAAGCAATCATGCAATAATGCATCCTTATGCTAGCACCACGAAACATTACGCTATTTGGCCGATTTGAAAAATAGTTCGTGGCAGTAAGCACCGTCGTAGTTAAAGTTCGAGAGATGAGCGCACTACAAGTACAATGGACTTGATTCAGGGGTGTGGGGCATGACACAAGTCTCCGCCATCTCTACACATAACTGCCGTGTTAGGGGAGGTAAAAGGCGCTAAAAGTAAACCGGAAACGAACCCTTTTTCGACTGCGATCACAATCTTCCGCGTTAACGTACGAGACCACACTACAAGTGCAGAAGCCTATCTGCACGCGCAGTTCTGGTGCACATGACCGGTCCGAGCGACCGGTCTGGTGCGAATTTAGCAACAATGGCACCGCGGGTGCGTTTAATCTAGGTACAGGGCGAGGTATACCAACTCATCTAAAGTTTGTGCTTCCTGTGACTTTTGAAAGAATGCATAGTTTGCAAGTATACTTTATAGTAACAAAACAATTACAGACATTTTTCACACATACAAATTATGTGCCCACAAAACCTCACAAATGGGTGACCACCGTTTTTTGCGGTACTGAGTGAGTGCATTTAAAATGAGTTACCTACCTACCCAAAAAAGATTTTAGGGGACATGCTTCTACTAAAGCTTATTTGCTGAGGAAGATATTCATGGTAATGAATTTTAATTGTCGTCTGGGTCTGCACATCAAATGTCTTCTTCTAAAACAAATCATATTAACCCGTATTGAAACGAGTTTGAACAGCTTTCTCTTCAGCTTTCCCCCATGGTTTCCTTGAAAATCTATCTTTCTTTTGAACAGGAGCTGACGCAGTACCGTCATCATCAACACTATCAAGATTTTCATCAGGCTCTGGACGTCTTTTCTCTGTGCATGCTCATTGATTCCTGTGTTGTTGACTTGGTACTTGCTTCATTCACAGGTGCTGTTTTCCCTGAGACCGCTCTGCAAGTTTCTGATGTGTCTTCATTGCCAATCTCTTCATCACCCAACTCATCTCTAATGCAACTCTCAAAATCTGTCATCCCATTGTTAACTGACAAAGAATCTTCGCCACTTTTTCCTTTACAAGGACGTCTTGAGGTTGGCGGTAGATATGGCGATGTATCCGAATATCATGATCACGAAAATGTGCCAGCTGATTTTCTCGGATAAGATTAAGCACATCCGCTCTGAACTAGACTCATGTTCATGTGATCCCCTACTTTTGACGTGTATAATGGCCCTTCACTGTCTCGTTTCGAGCCAATGACTGAGCAGGAGATCCATGAACTCATTATGAAGTCACCAACAAAGAGCTGTATGCTTGATCCCTTGCCCACGTCCCTCATAAAACAGTGTATTGATGATCTCCTCCCACTGATTACCACCATAGTTAATGCCTCTCTCTCTACAGGCGCAGTGCCTACTCAGTTTAAACATGCTGTTGTGACACCACTCTTGAAAAAGACTGGACTGGACCCAAACGACTTGAAGCATTTTAGACCTGTCTCTAACCTTCCGTTTATTTCAAAGATTTTGGAGAAGGTTGTTATGAAACAGCTACAAAGCCATTTGTCTGGAAACGGTCTTTTAGAAATGCACCAGTCGGCATACAGAAACACAGCACGGAGACTGCTGTGCTGAGCGTCCTGGATGGTCTGCTAGTGAAGGCAGACGAGAGACTTGTCTCTCTCATTGCTCTGCTGGACCTCAGCGCAGCATTCGACACGCTCGATCATTCTGTTTTGCTGAGGAGGTTAGAGGTGACCTTTGGCATCCGTGGTACCGCCCTGGCCTGGTTCACTTCATACGTTAAGGATCGTTCTCAGGCTGTCGTTGTTAATAGCCAGCTATCTGCTTCTAGTCTTTGTTGTGTGGAGTCCCTCAGGGTTCCGTATTAGGGCCTGTTTTGTTCACTCTATATTCACAACCTCTATCTGATGTAATTGCCGCCCATGAGTGTGATTTTCACAAGTATGCTGACGATACTGAATTGTCAAGAAGTAGCGCGCCTAGCCATTTCAGCTCCGCTAAGATGAGCGTACAGTGTTGTATAAACGACGTCCTGTCCTGGATGACTAGCAACAAACTTAAGCTTAACGCTGACAAAACCAAAGTCGGGCATGCCTGCCGGCTCTCAGTCTCGCCTTAGTCTGATTGACGGCGAGTTCGCAAACATTGGTGGCTGCAGCGTTCCCTTCCAGAAATGTGTCAAATATCTGGTTGTGAAGATTGATTCGACGCTGTCCATGCATGATCATATCAGTAGCGTCTGCCGAGCTGGTTTCGTGGAGCTGCGCAGAATTTCTTCCCTCAGACCGTATCTCACAGAAAGTGCGGCGTCAAGACTTGTAAATGCATTCATTACTTCCAGGCTCGATTATTGCAATTCTGTACTGGCAGGTTTACCGGCAGATCAGATTTCACGCTTGCAGATGATTCAAAACAATGCAACGCGTCTCATCTGGAAGAAACGAAAGAGAGACCACATGACGCCTCTACTGAAGCAGCTGCACTGGCTGCCCGTAAAATTCCGCTGCCAGTACAAAATTGCAATTTTCGCCTATCGGCATTTTGACGGATCTCTCCCACCGTATCTCTCTGCCAAGCTGTCTGCTTATCAGCCATTACGCACCCTCCGTTCCTCCAGTGAAACACTTTTTAAAATCCCAAAGCTTAACATGAAAACTGTCGGGGAGCGTTCTTTCACCTTTTTAGCCCCAAGTGTGTGGAACTCCCTGCCAACTGAAATGTGGAATCTGCCCACATTGTCACAGTTCAAAGCTCACTTAAAGATTTTTCTTTTTTGTCGAGCATTTAACACTTAGCTCATATTTAGCTAACATAATAATAATAATAATACTGTTTATTGCCATTTGCCTTAAGACATAAAGCATAGGAATGTGTGCTGGTGTCGTTACAATTACAAACATCTCAGTCGACTCTATCACACAATTCAATGCTCTACACACACTGTCAAAACTTTAAAACTGAACAACTAATCTCACAACCCAATGCGTACCCATTCACACACCCACGCTGTGGGTCAAATGGTTGTTGTGATGCGTCTAGTGTGGTAGTGTAGCGTCTGTGCTTGTCGCTCTCGCTTTCAGCTCCCACCGCTGGCTAGCAGTTTTGCAAAAAGGGGAGCAGAACATGTCAGTCTCTCCCTGCCAGTACACAGCCTCTCCAACAACAAGCCTCATGTAGTGCCTCCTCGTGGTGACTCATGGTAACCGAGCACCTTAGGGACTCGGGCTGAACTACAGAGGACTCGGAGGAGATCTGGCCCCCAGACATGCGGCATGCAGGCCCATCGATGTGTGGACAAGCCCTGATGCCCATGAACCAGATCCCCAGCTATGGGTAAATAGCCCCACTGCCTTGTGGGTGCCTTGGGAGAGGCAAAGGCTAGGGGAGTAAACCCTATACAAATCCGGGCAGGGATGCTCGATAGCCTTGGTTGGCAGATCTCCTTCGAGAAGGAAAACTCCGAGGAAAAACCTGAGTAGATGGGACCCATAAGCCTTGGTCGGCAATCCATCTAGGAGAAGGATACTCCAAAACTAAACCATCCTGTGCTCCCAGGAAAGGCCTTTTGACCAGGAGCTCCGACAGAAACCCCGAGTGCTGAAGACGGAGGTACTGGGCTGCACAGCGCACTCTAATAAACCACAGTACCATGCATATACAGCCATATGACACTTGGAGATGGATTCAAGAGGAATGGTGCTCGCCCTGTGGAGTCTCACCAGGCAGGTGCAGTACCGGGCTCTGCGCCTCTTCGGAGCCCACCCCCAGCGACTGGAGGACCTTCCCGACTGTCTCGAGGAGCCAGGGGACTGGGAAGTAGAGCGACTGGCCAGCGAAAAAACAAGATCAGAGACAAAGAAAAAGCCAATGTGAACATCATGCAATGGAATGCCGAAGGGGTTACCAACAAGAAAACAGAACTAGAGCACTTTTTGCATGAAAACAGCATAAACATCTGCTGTATACAAGAGACACACCTGCAAGAAGGGAAACCCTTTAAGGTCAGAGGATATCAGGTCTTCCGAAATGATCGCCAAGGGAGGAAGAAAGGGGGGGTTATGACCCTAGTTAGAAACAACCTGAATGCCAGCGAAACCAGGAGATTCATGGAAGAGGCAGAATACATCCAGGTCAAGGTAACCACCAGTGACAGCACCCTTGACCTTGTCAACTACTACTGCCCTAATGATAAGTTGCTGTCCCTCGACACTATCCAGGTCCCGGACAGTGGATTCCTCATCACTGGTGACTTCAACAGCCAGTCCCAGAGTTGGGGATATGACACACTGGACAAGAGAGGAGAAGACATTGAGGAGTGGCAAGATGAAAACCACCTGATACTTGCCAATGACCCTGAGGACCAACCTACCTTCTACTCTCGCCGCTGGCACACCACCACTACACCGGACCTGGCGCTTTGCACTGAAGATGTTCATAAGCGCCTCAGCAGAACAGTAGGACCACAGCTAGGAGGAAGTGACCACCGCCCTATCCTCCTAACCCTAAAAGGATGCACAGCAGCTAGCTCGCCACACCGGCCAAGATGGAACTACCGAAAGGCAGACTGGCGCTTGTTTAGTATCCGAACAAATGAGCTAATGCAAGACCTCGCTGTGTCTGGAAGGAACATCAACAATGTGGTCAGAGAGTTTAATGACATTATCAGTAAGGCAGCCAAGGAATCCATACCTCGAGGGGTCCGGAAAAACTACCCCATACTGGACCGCAGATCTTCAGAAAGCACATGACAACCTCACTAGGGCCAGAGAAGACGCTGAAACCAACCCCAGACAAGAAAACAACATCAAGCTACAACACAGTAAGGCCCAGTATCTGAAGATGAAGTTGGAGTGCACAAGAAGAAGTTGGAGAGAGAAGACTGCAAGACTAAACATGGACAGGGACACCACGAAGTTGTGGAGACTGACCAAGGCGTTGAACGATGAGGGCACCAGGGAACAGAAGATCACCTTGGAAGAAGAAGGGAAAGCACTGACTGGTAGGAAAGCTGCAAACATGTTTCCAGAGATCTATGCGAAAGAAAGTGACATCACTGTCCCACGAATGCTTGCGAAAGAAATCAGACAGGAAGAAAGAGAGAGAACAAGAGATGCGAACATCCATGATGCAATGAAGAAGGACATCACCCTTCCAGAACTGAAGATGGCCATCAAACAGCTGAAGAAGAAAAAATCTCCAGGTCCAGACAGCATCTCAAACGAGATGTTACAACACCTTGGCAACACTGCCTTAATGAAGCTACTGGACATCTTTAACCACAGCTGGAGAGGAGGACAGGTACCCCAGTGCTGGAAGGAAGCCAGGATGATCCCAATTTTGAAGAAAGGGAAGAATAAGTCCAAAGCCCTGAGTTATCGCCCCATCAGCCTGACAAGTTGTGTGTGCAAGACCATGGAGCGCATCATCAACAAGCGCCTGCAGTGGTACCTGGACTCCGAGAGCATTATCGTGCCAGAGCAAGCTGGCTTCAGAAGCTACAAGAGTACAGAAGACCAGACAACACACCTTGCACAGGTCATAGAAGATGCCTTTCAAGATCAGAAGATGACATTAGCTGCCTTCATTGACCTACAGAAGGCTTTCGACAAGGTGTGGAAGGATGGTCTCCTTGTGAAACTCCTTCGCAGTGGCATCCAAGGGAATATGTACCGGTGGACCAAGTCATACCTGCACAATCGCAGAGCCCGTGTGACAGTGGATGGGTACTGTGGCCAAAAAGTGCTGTTGCGTCAGGGGGTGCCACAGGGGGGAGTCTTGTCACCGACCCTGTTCATACTTTTCATCAACGACCTTGTGCCAGAGCTACCAAAAGAAGTACACGCAGCCCTGTACGCAGACGACCTGGTACTCTGGTGCACAGAAGAGTATGCAACAACTGCTACATACAGGATGCAGCTAGCCCTGGACAGGCTGACAGACTGGACCAACAACTGGTGTGTGACCATTAACACAGAAAAATCATCAGCCACACTCTTCTCTCTCTCCAACAAGGCAAAGGCTGGCAACCTAACACTGGGCAACACCCCGCTGCGGTATGAAGACCAACAGACATACCTGGGAGTCACCCTTGACAAGAGGCTGACGTGGAAGCCGCACATTTGGAATGCAGAAGCGAAAGCTAGAAGAAAGCTGAACATCATGAGAACACTGGCTGGAACACAATGGGGAGCCAATGAAAAGATCCTCAAAAATGTATATCAAGGCACAGTGAGACCACACCTTGAGTACGGATCTAATGCATGGTTGACGGCAGCCCAGTCACACCAGCAGACCATTGACAGAGTTCAGAACCAGGCACTGCGTATCATCACCGGCGCAATGAGATCCACACCAATTGAAAAGATGGAAGAGACAACAGGCATCCCACCCCTGCGCATGAGAAGAGATTGCAAAGCCTTGATACAGTCCACAAAGATCAAGTCTTCCAAAGACCATCCTATGAACGCTAGGATGAAACTACCAACCTCAGGGAGACTGAAAAGATCAAGCTTTGTGCAGGAGACGAGAGCACTGCAGAGAAAACACCAGGCAAAGCTGCCTGCGCAGGTAGAGGCTCTGAATCCTGCTAGCGACCTTCCACCTTGGGAAAGTAAGCCAGAAAACATCACCATCTCTTCCACGGTACCCTACATCACCACCAGAAATGAGCACAGCACTGTGAGCAAGAAAGCCCTGACACTGGCCATGCTCGAAGAAAAGTATCCCCAGGAAGCATGGATACGGGCATACACCGATGGATCAGCCACAGATGCAGTTCAGGATGGAGGGGCTGGGGTGTACATTCAGTACCCAAACGGAAAATGGCAGGCAGAGGCAGTACCAACAGGCCTTCACTGCACAAATTACAGAGCTGAGGTTGAAGCCCTGGTCCGCGCAGCTAACACCCTTAGTGGCACTGCAGACCCTGATGCCCAGATTGTCTTCCTTACTGATGCCATGTCTGTCCTTGAGGCAGCAACAGCAAGCAAACTGCCACGTCTACAAGAGGCACTGCAAAACATCAAGTGCACCAGACTGGTGCTGCAGTGGATCCCTTCACACTGTGGCATCTACGGCAATGAAGAAGCTGACAGAATGGCAAAAGTGGGCGCAGAGAAAGAACAAGATGAAAATGGAGTCAGCTTCACAGAGATGAAGACCATCATTAAGTCTGTGTACAGACCACCTCAACGGCCCCTAGACAGTTACCATCAGCTGTCCAGACAAGAGCAGGTGACCATCTTTCGTCTGAGGACCGGGCACAACCGACTCAATTTCCACCTGCACAGACGCTTCCACCTCGTGCCATCTCCCCTGTGCCCTTGTGGAGAAGCAGAGCAGACCGCAGAGCACATCCTCCAGGACTGTGGGAACCACCAGCCGCTGAGGGAGGAGATATGGCCGAAGCCCGCCACTCTACAAGAGAAACTGTACGGGCCTGTGGAGGCGCTACAGAAGACCACAGATTTCATTTTGAGAGCCAAACTCCAAGTGTGACGGCGTTCGAGAAGAAGAAGAAGAAGAACACACCCACGCTCATTTCCCACACACACGGACACAACACACACGCCTATTAATCTAAGAAGTCTAAATTAATGAAAGGTATATCGTTTAAAATGAAAACAGACTATCATAGAGTAAATATGTCACTAATTTAGTGATCACAGTCGGGTGTAAAACTAGTTAATATATACCGTAAGACTAGGCTAATACTGATATGCACTATTCTCTCAACCGTCGGGGGCGCGCCCTGCCGGGGAGGAGACTCATGGAGTCAACTCGACCAAAAGCACCACCAACAACCAAGGGGATAGCACAAGGGATGGGCGAGGGCGAGGTACTCTGTAGGCCGGCCACACAATTCCATACACATACGCACACTCACTCAGTCATTCACGAAAACATCAGTCCTCGGCAATGAAACTCTATGATCGGCCCACAGAGTACATCATCGCACGCTTATAGCACTGAAAGGGCTCGGACAGCACTAGGGTAAAAACTGTTACTAAACTGTTTATCCCGTGCAGACGCACTGCCATACCAGACCGCGATCGAGAATGTCAACACACTCTCGATCGCGGCCCGGTAGAAGTGCAGCATGCCAGTTCTGCTCACACCAAACTCAGCCTTCTAAAAAAATAAAGGCGCTGCTGTGCTTTCTTTACAATGTTCTCTGTGTTTTGTTCCCATTTAAGATCATCGGAGATGGTGGTTCCCAGAAATTTAAAATGCTGAACAGTTTATACGGTTTGATCGTGAACTACGAGAGGGGGGAGGACAGTTTTGTTGCGTCTAAAGTCTACTATGAGCTCTTTTGTCTTAACGACATTGAGTTCCAGATTGTTCTGGTCACTCCACTGCACAAGCTGATCGACCTGCTCCCGGTACTGGGATTCATCACAGTTTTTTATCATTCCCTCCACTGTGGTATCGTCAGCAAACTTAAACATTTGCGTGCCCTCACGACTCGCTCTACAGTCGTAAGTGAAGAGTGAGTACAGCAAAGGGGACAAAACGCACCCCTGAGGGGTGCCCGTGGACAGGGAAATACAGAAAGACACACCGTCACCCACTTTAACGACCTGCGGGCGATCCAGGAGAAAGTCGAGCAGCTATAAGCAAGTGGACTGTGGAAAAGAACCAATCTGTTGTAGTTTATCAAAAAACTTGGAAGGGACAATTGTGTTAAAGGCACTGCTATAATCTACAAAGAGAATGCGTGCGTATGTGTTAGGTTGCTCTAGGTGCTGAAGAACATGAAATAGAGTCAAAGAGACAGCGTCCTCTACGGACCTATTCCTGCTATAGGCAAACTGATGTGGGTCAAAACCCGGGTCAATAAGTGACTTCATGAAACACAGGACAAGTCGCTCAAGTGATTTCATGACAACACTGGTTAAAGCCACTGGTCTGTAGTCGTTTAGACATGTCACTTTGGTTTTCTTTGGAACTGGAATTATTGTGGATCGTTTGAAGCAATTTGGCACTTTACGCTGACTGAGTGACATATTAAAGATGTCGGAAAACACACCAGCGAGCTGATCTGCACAGTGCTTCAACACACAGGGCGACACATTGTCAGGTACAGCGGCTTTTCTAATGTTCAGATGCTGAAAAACAGCCTTGACGTCAGAGTCCTTAACAGTGAAGGCCGCGGAGCTGTCCTCACTAGTTGTCTCCCCAGGCTCGCCACGCTTAGCGGGACGACGGAGACAACGGCGCGGGCATTGTCTTCAGAAGCATGCGCAGAGTCCACACTGGTTATGTCCCCCCGATCGCCCCTCGAAGCGAGTGGAGGCAGACAACCAGCATGGGCACTGTCGACAAAATCACTCATAGTGGAGGGCTGAAAATTGTCCACACTGGCTATGTCCCCCCAATCGCCATGTGAGGCGAGAGAAGGGAGACAGCCAGCGTGAGCACTGTCAACAGAATCACACATAGTGGGGGGCTGAGAATGAAAATTGTCCATACTGGCTATGCCCCCCAAATCGCCCCGTGAGGCGAGACAAGGGAGACAACCAGCGTGGGCACTGTCAACGGAAACATTCACAGTGGAGGGCGAAAAGTTGTCCACACTTGTTATGCCCCCCCCCCCCCCAAACGCCACGTGAGGCAAGTGGAGAGAGGCAACCAGTGTGGGCGCTGCCAACAAAATCACACATAGTGGAGGACGGGCTAGTGTCCACACTGGCCGCGTCCCCCCAGCCGCCACTCGTAGTGAGTGGGGAAAGACAACCGGCGCGGGCACGGCTGTCGCTATTGACAAAGAGGCCAGGCACAGTTGAAGATGAAGCAGAATTGTTCCTCTTATCAAACCGGGCGTAGAACTCGTTGAGAGTGTCCGGCAGAGCGGCGTCATCGGCGTCGGTAGACTTGGTGTGCCGTTTGTAGTCCGTCATCCTCTGGATCCCCTGCCACAGGGCCCTGGGGTTGTCAGTAGCCAGGTCATCCTCCAGTCGCTGACGGTAGTTGGCTCTGGCCGACTTGATGGATCTGCCTATGTCATATCTGGCCTTCCTGTACCGCACCTCGTCGCCACTCCGAAACGCCTCCTGTTTCTCTCGCAGTTTCTGACGAGTATCAGCATTAAACCAGGGCTTGTCGTTGCCATAGCTTTTGACAGCTTTTGTGGGAATGCACAGATTTTCACAAAAGGTGACATAGTCGCACACAGTCTCAGTGTATTCATGAATGTCAGACGCGGCATCTTTGAACACCCTCCAGTCTGTGCACTCAAAACAACCACGGAGCGTTTCTAGGGCATCAACAGTCCACTGCTTCACTGTGCGCTGCACGGGTTTGACACACTTAAGTGACTGTTTATAGGTTGGCACGAGGTGAATCATCACGTGATCGGAGTACCCAAGAGCAGCACGCGGAATCGAGCGGTACGCGCCCTTGATAGCTGCGTAGCAGTGATCTAAAGTCTTGTCGCCCCTAGTGGGGCACGTAATGTGCTGTGTGTACTTTGGCATTTCCTTTCTAAGATTGGTTTTGTTAAAGTCTCCAGCCACGATCATCACTGAATCAGGGTTAGCGTTTTCTGTTTGGGTAAGAATGTCCGCAAGCTGTGCAGTAGCGGTGTTAGCGTTGGCTTGGGGTGGAATATATACTGATGTCATTATCACAGATGAAAATTCTCTGGGGAGATAGTATGGGCGGCAGTCAATGATAAGAGTCTCCAAGTCAACAGAGCAGGATTTGGACAGTACCTTGACATCAATGGACCACCGATTGTTGACGAGGAAGCATACCCCTCCGCCTCTGGACTTACCAGTCTCCTCGTGAGACCGGTCACCTCTGTAGATGGTGAAGCCTGGGGGGGGGGGGGGGTGATAGCCGAGTCGGGTACGGTGGAGTCCAGCCACGTCTCAGTGAAACAGAACACAGAGCAGTCCTTGTAGTCCCTCTTGCTTTGAATGTTGCATAAAAGTGTTGACTGACTGCCATTTATTCTGATCCTAGAGGAAGTGAATGTAAGGTGTTGGGAAGGGATGGGGTGGTTTAAAGTAGTGTATAATTGTGCGTGTGTGTCTGACAGAAAGGGTGTGCCGTTGTGCATGCGCAGTGAGTTCAGTGTTTTCCTGGAGAACAGCGCTATACAAGAACTATGTTTTTTTTTTTTGTTTTTTTTTTTATTATCCAACTCTGAGATGGCCATTGACTGAGCCAAAGTTGCCACCTGCTTCCGTAACTGAGTAAATGTGAACTTGGCTGGGTTTGACACTTGTGCTTGTAGCTTGTTCCTTCAGAACATCATGGCCTCTTTAAGGCCTTTGACCAGAATGTGTGGCAAAAATGTACTGGGAACTAGCTAGAGCTGGCACTGATTGCCTCATTTGAAGGATTCTGTCCACAGTTGTCATCACCTTCTTTGTCAGCAAAATGGGAACACTCCTATTAAACTTGCCTCTGATTTCCACTCGCTGAAAATGATTCACCATTTTCTTCTCAACCTCTGTGATACCTTTCAAGATATATTGATTGGTGATCATTCCAATCTTAGCATTCTGGAAGTCTGATACCTTCATTCTCTGAAGTTCTCCACCTCGTTTACGGTTGAAAAGTGATATAGGACAAAGAGTTGCTTTAACCACTGTCGGATAATCTTCCGAAACCATCCTTGTCTCAAGCAGCTCTTGTACTTTGGTAACATCTTCACATGATGGGATCAGCTTTGGTTTGTTCATGGTCATTTTCCCGACCGACTGGGCTGCTGTAGTTGACACAATCATACCAGTCCCCGGTAAAGACAGGGTCAACCCGCTCCCCTTCAGAGAGCTCTTGCAGCCACCTCTCATCTGAACCACGCGCAAGCTGTTTGGATGCCTGTGACTGTTTGATCCGTGAACATTATTTCAAGGCATGGCCAGTGCGATTTGTGAGATTGCCTTTTTTGTACTGATGTGTGTCCACATCAAATTCTGCTACCTCTTTTACAGCCAGTACAACATGATCAAAGCTAGCTGAATTGCTTACAGCATTCAAACTTGCGATTTGTATTTCTGACATCGCTCTGAGAATCTTTAATAGTCTCCCCGACTTTCGCATCCTGGAACTTATTTGTCCAGCCGTGTGTTTTTCAATGTCCCTGCGATCAAATACTCTCTTTCCATACTCAAGAAGCAAGGGATCAGTTGAGATGAGACAGCTTATCTCATCATCTCTCTGTATGATAGGAGGAGGAGTCAACATCTAAAGGTATTGGAAGCATTAGCCTCCCAAGTCTTGGTGCGTCACCTCTTTTAGCGAACTGAAACTCTCCTGGTTTCTGACAGCAATGTTTTGAGTGTACAGAGATCAGCTTTTTTAATAGAGCCCTTTGCAATGGCTACATGCAAGAAGGTCTTCCACCTTACTACTTTTAGTGCAATACTTAGGAATCAAACATCCTGATTTCTTTTCAAGAACTACAATGTTATGCATGTAATCTCCCTCACCTTGCAGTCTGAGATATGCTTACAAACAAGATAGGTGAGGCTAGGGCTGGCAGAATTGTATACAAACCAAGGGGAATCACTCAGCGCTGGACAGACAAACAGTTAGATCCCTTGCCCTCGCCTATCAGGCACCCAAAGCTATGCTTGACGTCATTCCTTTGTCCCTTTTTTCATTGACAAAATTTTAGCAACTTCTGCCTCATCTGCATGGACATCTTGTAAATGTGTGCACATTTTCAAGACAAGCTTGCTACACAATTTGCACGCATGTTTTTTTTCCCATTTGTACTTTCCTTTCCCTCTCTGTGACAAGTGTACACCTGTTTCTTCTGTAAGCGCTCTTTCCCCACCCCCAACGTCATGTTCCTTCTGCCTATCTACATTCTCATTTCCACCCCCTAATTCACCAGTTTCTGCAAACTGCACCTTGCTGGTACTTGCTTCATTGACACTTCCCCACCCTGAACCTGCCACTTTGAAATCTAACAAAGGAAATACAATACTGTCTGTGTCAGAGTTCCCAGAGATTGATGGCGGCACACAGTCTGAATCATGTGAACTCCAGCCGGGAACAAAGTCCTTGTCATCACTGTCCTTATATTCGGATGAGCCTGCACTCTCAGGTTCATCCCAGGCTTCATTTGCCAACTGGAAAAAAAAAAAGCTGCATTAGGACAGAAATAGCACAATTTTGGTTTAAGGGGCCTTTCAGAATAATAACAAGAAAGGCAAAACCATTATGGATCACGTGTATGACCGATTTACATATGTGTGACGATTTTGTGACAAGGGCTGGCTTCTGCAGCAGCAAAATCCATGTTTTTTTTTGAAAATGTAAGCATTTTTCACACAACTGTCAACCCCCGTGACCCTTGACCTTTGTGACATGATGAGTCGACTAAATCAGTATGCCTAGGAAGGTCTTATCATCAGCTATCATTGTACCAAATTTGGTTGCCCAAAATTGGGAATACCTACAATTTTTTTTTTTTTAAATCAGCATTTTACACACATTTGCCAGCCTGTTGTGACCCTTGACCTTTCCAAGGGGCAAAGGTATTCCCATCAAGTATCTCTGTAGCAAGTTTGGGTTTAAAGTTGTGAATAGTATTTGACAAAAGACATCTTTTGTCAAAATATGGCTATTTCGGACGTATTTTCTGAGCCCTTGTGACCCTTGACCTTTCTGAGGGGTCATCCAAATTAGTATGCATAGATAGGTCTTACCGTCAGGTATCTCTGTACCAAGTTTGGGTTTGAAGTTGTGAATAGTATTTGAGGAAAAAACATCTTTCGTCAAAATATGGCTATTTTTCACCTATTTCCTGAGCTCTTGTGACCATTGACCTTTCAGAGGGATTAACCAATTTAGTACATATACAAAGGTCTTACCATCAGGTATCTTTGTACCAGGTTTGGGTTTAAAAGTTGTGAATAGTATTTGAGAAAAAATGAATTATGTGAAAATATAGCTTCTTTTTTTTATACATATTTCCTAATCCCCTGTGACCTTGACCTTTGTGAGAGGTCATTCAAATTAATATGTTTAGAAAGGTCTTACCACAAAGCATCCTTGGGCCAAGTTTGAAGAATGTGGCTTGAATAGTCTCCAAGAAAATGCCAACAATAAAGTTTTCCACGGACACGGCGGACGGATGACAGACGATGGACGGACGACCACTGACCCAAAACACGTGAGCCAAAATGAGTAATGAAGAAAAACAAGACAGGCATACATGGTTTTTTTCTGTGCTTCCTTTTTTTGTGGAAAAAAATATGAGGAAGGACTGTGGTAGAAGGCAATAGTTGACACACGAGTCTTCAAATTTTATTAATTTAGTATTAGGCATTCTGCTATCTGTCTAGAAATGACATTTTTATTTTCAAACATTTTAACAATTTTTCACGATGCAGAATCTCTGTACATGCTCTAACCATGGACTGAGCATGTCGCTTGCACTAGAGAAAGTAAAGCTTCATCCTGTGTGCAGCAAGAGAGTTAAACACACACTCTGAAGTATTCAAAGTTCGATGCAATACCTAAACAGGAAAGGCAAAGCCATTTTGGCTCACATGTATGACCTTTTTACATATGAGTGACCTTTTGTAACAATAAGTAAAGGGCTGGCTTTTGGAGCAGCAAAATCCGTGTTTTCTGAAAATGTAAGCAGTTTTCACCCATCTGTCAACCAATCTGTGACCCTTGACCTTTGCGATGAATCGACTAAATTAGTATACATATGAAGATCTTATCATCAGCTACCTGTGCCAAATTTGATTGAAAAACTTGCAAAAATGTTGATAATACCTACAATTTATCAAAAATGTACATTTTACACACACTTGCCGGCCTCTTGTGACCTTGACTTTTCCAAGGGGTCATCCAAATTAGTATGCATAGATAGGTCTTACCATCAGGTATCTATGTACCAACTTTGGTTTGAAGTTGTGAATAGTATTTCAGAACAAACAACTTTTGTCAAAATATGGCTATTTTGGACCTATTTCCTGAGCTCTTGTAACTCTTGACCTTTCTTAGGAATCGACCAAATTAGTATGCATAGAAAGGTCTTACTATCAGGTATATTTTTACCAAGTTTGGGTTTGAAGTTGTGAATAGTATTTGAGAAAATGTCAAAATATAGCTATTCTTGGCATATTTCCTCATCTCCTGTGACCTTGACCTTTGCGAGAGGTCACTCAAATTGGTATGTTTAGAAAGGTCTTGCCACAAAGTATCCTTGGGCCAAGTTTGTGGCTTGAATAGTCTCCGAGAAAATGCCAACGTTAAAGTTTACCACGGACGGCGGACGGACGCCAGACAGACGACCACTGGCCCAGAACATAGACTCACTTTTGCTTCGCACGTGAGCCAATAAAATGAGGATGATCATAGAATCATTTACCAGTTTGTAATTGGGGGCATTCCCCTGCCTTCTATGTCCCCTCCTACCAGACGCACCCTCTCCCGCAGAGGTTGGGCTACCCTTCTGCTGCTCAGGCAGCTGACTAATTTTGTGGGACTTGGTCATGTGCCAGAAAGGGGCGTGCTTGTCCACTTGCACAGATCCGGATGTTTTTGCATATTCTGCTGCCATCTGGCGCTGGGTGTGCAGAAAGTCCTGAGTGTGGCGAAAATATTGCTGCAAACATGTCAAATGCAACCATGTAAACTTGACATTTTGGATCAGATATACATAATTACTGCATTAACGTTTTTTGGGAATGTAATTTAATTAAACCATGTGAAACCTTTAGTTACTTTGATAAAAGAAAACCATAAATTACTGAACCATCAGTTCACGTATCCTCGCAACATACCTTCCACTTTAATATCACTGTGGTTGTGTAGGATTGGCCCTATGTACACATCTGTGTATATATGTGCCTGTCGCTCTAACTCTCTTTGTCACTAACCGACCGATCACTAACCCTTCAGTGTAATAATAGCTCACTACACCTATGTTACCAGCAGGGCGAGGAAGGCATCTCTGGCATGCGTAAAAATAAACTTCAGTTAAACAAGGGCAAGACAGAAGCTCTTCTTGTCGGTGCCTCTAGACTGCTGCCCAATTCTCCTGACTCTATGCGAAATTTGTGACGCACCTATTCCATTTTCTGATTCAGTTCGCAATCTTGACGTTTTTCTTGATAAAGATCTTCAAATGAAGCAGCATGTAAATCATGTCTGCAAACTTGCTTTTCTGGAATTAAGACGCATTAGTTTTATCCGTCATTACCTCACTACTAAAGCTGGTCGTCTCTTTAGTCTTGTCCCGCATTGATTACTGCAATGCCCTCTTAGCTGACCTCCCTCAGTTTCTCATTCAGAAATTGCAGCGAGTTCAGAATTGTGCTGCGCGTCTCATTGTCCGCGCCTCACAGCATCAGCCCATCACTCCTATTCTGAGACAACTTCATTGGCTGCCAGTCAAACAACGAGTCTCGTACAAAATCGCCTGTCTGTGCTACAAAGCTATTAACTACTCTACCCCTACCTATCTCGCTGATCTTCTTCAACTATACACTCCCTCCCGCTCCCTCCGTTCAAGTAGTGACATGCGCCTTCTCAGAGTCCCGCTCTTCAAATACAAAACCAGAGGTGACCGTTGTTTTGCGCACGTTGGACCTCTTGTCTGAAACTCTTTACCTATAGACATTAGACATTCTCCCTCATTCACTGCCTTTAAATCTGCCCTAAAGACCCACCTGTTCGATACCCCAATGTAGCTCAGTTCTTTGTCATTATGTACCTGTGTGTGTGCGCGCGCGCGCGCGCGTGTGTATTGCAAAATCCGTTGTTTCTCTGGTTTTATGACCCCCTCCACTCCCACTCTTTATTTGTAAAGCGCTTAGAGCTTATTTAAGGATAAGCGCTATATAAGTAGCCATTATTATTATTATTATTATTATTATTATTCTCTCTCTCTCTCTCTCTCTCTCTCTCTCTCTCTCTCTCTCTCTCTCTCTCTCTCTCTCTCTCTCTCTCTCTCTCTCTCTCTCTCTCTGAGGCACTCTTGCTCTTGGCATGAACAGAGCACGTCCTTGGCACTGAAGAGGTTAAGAGAATCCTCCCTTCCTCCTCCCCCTTATGCCATCGTCCCCCTCCTCCTCCCTCCCTCATGCCATCGTCTCCCTCCTCCCCTCCCCCCTCATGCCATCATCCCCCTCCTCTCCCTCCCCCTCCACTCCCCCCTCCTCTATCCCCCCCCCCCCCACCTCCGCCCCACCCCCTCCCCCCACCCCCCTTACGAAATATAACTGGTAATACAGTAAAAGCCACACTTTGCACAATCCGAAAAAGCTGTTCGTGGAAGTCTGTTCTTGGAATCGAGAGACAGTTTTGCGTACGATGATTGAAATACGCACTGAAATTTTCGTTTTCTTACGCATCATAGTGCAGGTGTTCTCCGTTAAGTTACTTTCGATCACAATCACACATGTCAAAAAAGGCAACAAAATCGCATGACAGATTGGCGTTTTAATGGTGTTATAGGACGAATTCCTTTCATTGAAGAAGAAAGCTCTTGTTAAAATAGTGGGGTTTTATTATCTTTTAGGAAACAAAATGATAATAGAAGCAGACGACCGTAGCAGACGTCTTTTCTCGAAGCGGGTTTTCGGCTGACTGTGCAATTGTATCGGATTGGGAGCATCTAAGTTAAAGATTGTGCTGAATAAGTATACTTGGGCGTGCTCTTAAATTAAATGGGCATGATATACTGTATAAAATTACCATTGCAACTCCAGCGGCTCGGGAGTCCGAAATAGCTCAGGCGGTTAAACGTCGGAGCAGGAGAGCGAAGGGAATCGCCGGGTCGTGGGTTCGAATCACATCCCGGCCCCGGTAGCTGGACTCACAATCCAGGGGGGAAAAACGGATTTGTTCAATAGCATGTCCGTTGAAAGGTCCTGGTAAATCAAAGTGGCACAGTTGGAGTGCGCCTGAGTTGATCAGTGTTCAGGTCGTACTCCAAAGGCAATAGATTTCCCTGTCCCCCATAACCCGCCCGTCAGGGCCGTCCATGACTCACCTCGGTGCTGTGGACGTTAAACCCGAACTAACCAACCAGCTGCTCGGGACGAAAGACAATTTGACATGGCAACCAACAGCCAATTAGCAAACGGTCAGCGGAAGCTACTCAGTTCCTGTGTTGCCGCAGTCGACCAATCAGGTATTAAGTTATTTGTAGCTAAGCAGGGTGATGTCACACACACACACACACACACACACACACACACACACACACACACACACACACACACACACACACACACACACACACACACACACTCGCTTCCGTGATAACACACTCGAGGAGTGTGTTCTAAACACAAAAGTGCATGTAAGACACCCAAAATGGGAAAATCTTATTTTGATATTTTCTCTGACTTTTTAATGAAAGATAATGCAGAAACAACCCTCAGAAAAAACGGGTGCCTGACTTGGTCACCCAGAATTTTACACACACCCATTTTCCATAAGGATGGTAAAGAAAATCAACCATTTTTGGGGTTTTGTGCACACACACACACACACACACACACACACACACACACACACACACACACACACACACACTGACACACACACACACTGACACACACACACACACACGGCGTTTCCCGCCAAATGTACGTTCAACAGCGCGGTTAGCGTAGCTAGGTATGACGTAATTTTTATCGCGTTACTTCACTGTCAGAGTCTGATGTGTGCCCGCGCGCCTTTGTTCGTCATTTCCATACTACGGAACGTGCTCCGACCAGCCCCATCTCAAAGTGTTTTCAATACTGTAGACAATAAAGAAAGCAAAACGACGAAATAAAGAAACCAAAATAGACTTTATTAATAAAAACAAAATAATTACCACATTGAGCAACGAAGTAAGCATTAATTAAATAAAGGTCAAAATAAAAGCCCTACAATCCTAGCCCTACTCTAGCCCGATCGCTGACTGAATTAATTCCACAAGTGAAAGATCGACGATCAAATGATTCGAAATTCGTAATTGCTTCGGTTTACGGCTTATATGGCTACAGGCATATAGACTAGAGGATATAAATGCTTCTTGCTGAAACCACTTTGTATTCATGGGACGGCTGGAGTTTTGTCGCGCTGAATTTAGATTTGAAACGTACAATGTAAGATCAGTGGCAGTGAAGGGGTCCAGACTAACAATGTGCTCACTCTTGTGTTCCCTTGCCTTTGGTTTCATACGGTGTTGTTGTTGTTGTTGTTGTTGTTGTTGTTGTTTTCTCTTCTTCTTCTTTCTTTCTTTTTTTTTTTTTTATTTATTTTTTTTTTTTGGGGGGGGCGGGGGGGGGGGGGGGGGGGGGGCGGGGGGGGGGGCGGGGGGGGGGGGGGGGTTCGTCATACCAAAATATTCTCAAGAGGTCTTGGTTCACTGTGACTACCGATACAAAACTGTACCTCTTGCTTTGCGACGGGCTGACCCATACAAAAATGTTTTTGGTTCACTGTGACTGGCTAACCGACACAATACTGCTCTCTCCCTTCGTGACGGGCTGACCTATACCCGAAATATTCACAAAGGTCTAGGTTCACTGTGACGAGCCGGCAAACGCCTAGATATTCTGGCACCATTTGCTTGAACCATCCTGGTCGATAATCTTCTGATCTGGATTATAGTTTTAACCCCTTCCCGGCCAGGAAAACACGGACACCACGCAAGAACCTCATGATGTTCTTTGCCTTTTTCTGGCACGTTCCTGGGATGAATGGGATTATCTGGCTTTCAGTTCGCCATAGGCGCCTCACGTGTGCGTGTTATATACGAAATGCGAGTCAGTCCACTCGCGTGCGCACAGCGCACATACGAGTAAAGGAAATGCGACATTGTTAATCACCGGGAACACTAAAGTGTTTCCAATGATTTAATAAATCTCCCGCTTTTCTTTCGCGCGTCGATATACTACATGTATTACTACAAACACAATTGAGTATGTGCTCGAGGGGGCTGACTCGCAGTTTTGTATGTCAACATGCACTCATCCGGTGCCTATGGTATTCGCCGTGGTTTCACATACTTAATTTGCGTCCGCCAGCAGTTAGGAGATTAAAGTGGTGTTGGAATGTAGCCCATAGAGCTTATGTGCTTATGTCTTGAATCACTGTGTCTTGATTCGCTGTACAGTGGGGCTTGCTTTTAACTATTGTCTGAAAAGACAGGTGTTCTCCAAAGAAAAGCGTTGAAGGGCGAAAAGTGTCACTTTTCATTAACTCATTCGCTGGCAGCCGTATCCGGATGCGGCTGGCCGCGAATAAGTTAATTAAGATCATCATTTACGCTAATACAGCCACCTAGTCCGTATTGGTAGGTAATACTTGATGGCCGTAGCTCAAGATTCTGCTGTGGCGGGCTAACCGATACAAAGTCTCCGTATCTTCCTAAGGTCTTGGGGGTGGGGGGAGGGTGTTCGAAGAGTTTATGCCAAAAGTTTCGTGCCCCTGGCTTGTTCCGTGCGTCAGCAGAATATATCCTAATTCCTATTGACGCTCAGAAGGCGAGTCACGGGCATGAAACACTTGGCGGAAAAAAAATGTCGATTTCCTCCCCCTGTGATGTCTTGGTACTTACATCAGTTGTTCTCCAGAATTGGTACCCAAAATGTTGAACTGAATCATGTCGATCCTCCAGCGGACCCGGAACAAGGCAGCACGGATTGTCTCCCGTACAAAATTGTCGGAGCACATCACACCAGGTCTGATTAAACTGCACTGGCTGCCAGATCGTCAACGGATTGACCACAAAATTCTGTCCATGGCATACGCCTGTATCCACCAGTCAGCACCCACATACCTCCAGGAACTCATTTTGCCCTACATCTCTGCACGTTCCCTTCGGTTAATGTCACAGTCACGACTGCGTTCACCCAACACAGAAGATACCAGCAAGAAACGCTTTGGCTATCGCAGCTGTAAAAATGCAGCCCCAAAGCTGTGGAACACTCTGAAGACCGCGGAATCTCTTCAGTCTTTCCGCAGGCGGCCGAAGACTCACCTCTTCAGTCTGTCCTAAACTGACGAATTGACTGCAGTTTTACTCTTCTTCTTCCCTCTCTCTCTCTCTCTCTCTCTCTCTCTCTCTCTCTCTCTCTCTCTCTCTCTCTCTCTCTCTCTCTCTCTCCTCTCTCTCTCTCTCTCTCTCTCTCTCTCTCTCTCTCTCTCCTCTCTCTCTCTCTCTCTCTCTCTCTCTCTCTCTCTCTCTCTCTCTCTCTCTCTCTCCTCTCTCTCTCTCTCTCTCTCTCTCTCTCTCCTCTCTCTCTCTCTCTCTCTCTCTCTCTCTCTCTCTCTCTCTCTCTCTCTCTCTCTCTCTCACTCTCTCTCTCTCTCTCTCTCTCTCTCTCTCCTCTCTCTCTCTCTCTCTCTCTCTCTCTCTCTCTCTCTCTCTCTCTCCTCTCTCTCTCTCTCTCTCATCTCTCTCTCTCTCTCTCTCTCTCTCTCTCTCTCTCTCTCTCTCTCTCTCTCTCTCTCTCTCTCTCTCTCTCATCTCTCTCTCTCTCTCTCTCTCTCTCTCTCTCTCTCTCTCTCTCTCTCTCTCTCTCTCTCTCTCTCTCCTCTCTCTCTCTCTCTCTCTCTCTCTCTCTCTCTCTCTCTCTCTCTCTCTCTCTCTCTCTCTCCTCTCTCTCTCTCTCTCTCTCTCTCTCTCCTCTCTCTCTCTCTCTCTCTCTCTCTCTCTCTCTCTCTCTCTCTCTCTCTCTCTCTCTCTCTCTCTCTCTCTCTCTCTCTCTCTCTCTCTCTCTCTCTCTCCCCGGGTGTTTGGACCGCCACAGCTCCTACCGCAGTTCTACAGTTTTTACGGTGGCATGCCGCAGCAACCTTACATCACTATGACAACACACACCCCTACGCCTTATCCGTCATTGCATCAGTGGCCGTTGCCTAGCCGGGTCCACGACTTCTAAATTGACCTGACATTGATACCGTATTTGTTTACCAGTAAGTGTAAAAGATAATAATTTTCTTTTCGTTAAACTCTCTGCCAGCAGCCACGGAATCTCTGCTTCGTCTGACATAACCGAGTTCGGGAACAAGCCGTAAAGCATGTTCATGTACTGTTCTCAACCTTGACTCTCAGTGACTCAGCGCCATAGACAATTTACGGTAGAAGTGGAATTAACATTTCACACCGGACTCTATAGATCTCTATTACTTAAAACACTATCACAGTGCTTGTGCTCCTACCGAGACAAATATACTGTCGGACATTCTGCATCACGTGCGTAAGCCATTATTGACTGTTGTGTTAAGGTCAGACATTACTTCTGAAACGTGTGTTCCTGTACCATTTTATTTCATATGCTTATTTTCTTTTTTCATTTCAAGTTCTTTAACTTACACTTCTAGTCTTTTAAGATGTCGAGTAGCTCATTACAATTTCACAGTTTACACGTGGGACATTTAAATATCTATCATTTGCTGAATAAGATTCCCGATTTGACCGTCCTTCTGACTCAACCCTCCCCCTTTCACATTTTTGGAATCACGGAGTCGCGATTACATTCTGACATAAGTGATTTGTCCATTTCGATACCGGAGTTTTCTGTAATCCGGCGCGATCCTGTACGTCCTCAACAAACAGGATTAGCTGTCTATATTCATGATTCATGAGGCGGGGAAGTGGCGCAGTGTTTAAGGCGTCTGCCTCCAATGCCAAAGGTGCGAGGTTCGATACCGGGTTCCGGCGTTGGATTTTTCTCCTCTGGTGTCACCGTCTGGGCAGTGGGCAGATGTTCACATCTGCACGGGACATAGACGATCCCGGCCCCCACGAGTCCCCTGCTGCCTTGCAGGCCTGGCCGCTTGGCTGCGGAAAGGCTAAGGGAGGAAACCCCTGACATCAAAGCCCCCGTGTCTCCGGGGAAGGCTTTTGAGCCAGAGACTAAGACAAGGACAGTCTGATATAAAACCTACGACCCGAGGACCTCGATGCCACCGTCCCAGCTTGCTAGGCCATGGCAAACGAACCAAGGGTTTAAAGGGTGGGGCCAGTACTGCGCACACTGCACTCCACCAAAAAGCTCCACCGCGCAGGCTTTAGGAAACGCCCACGGACTATGACACTGAACTTTCCAAGTCCTGTAGCGATGGGCAAGGGGCAAAACGGCAGGTGAAAGATGTCACTGGAAGCCGCAGTCTCAAACCTGCATGCAGGCGGTTCAGGATATTGGTCGCCTGATGTTGACCTGGGGATGACAACGTCACTCGGCACACCCTGAACGACCAAGCAGCCTTCTCTAGGGACAGCACTGCTTGCTCCACACGGAGAGGGGCCTAGAAAAGGTGGCCTAACCAAAGCTCATCCCCTCGTAACCCCAGTTGGCTAGCCGCGGTCAACGGGCATCTTCTCATGCGGTCAAAAAACAAGAAAAAACAATGGATCCACTCTCATGACGACCACGACCGGACTCAACGTAGCATGCTGGAACATCCGAACCATGCTCGACACAGCAGACAGCGGACGCCCTGAACGTCGCTCCGCCCTCATTGCCCATGAATTGCGGAGGTTAAACATCGACATCGCCGCGCTCAGCGAAGTACGCCTTCCGGAGGAAGGCAGCCTCCAAGAACTTGGCGCTGGCTACACCCTCTACTGGTCAGGCAGGCCTGCATCAGAAAGACGGCTCTCAGGCGTGGGCTTCATGGTGAAGACCCCCATTACGACTAAGTTGGAAAACCTACCAACGGGTCACTCCGACCGCATCATGTCCATGCGCCTCCCACTGAGACACGAGCAATACGTCACCCTTCTCAGTGTGTACTCCCCAACCCTCCTGGCAGAGCCTGCAGAAAAAGACAAGTTCTACTCTGACCTGCGCAGCCTCCTGCATAGCACCCCTGCAGACGACAAAGTCATCATCCTTGGCGACTTCAACGCCAGAGTGGGCCAAGACTCTGAAGCCTGGAAAGGAGTCCTCGGCAAGCATGGCGTTGGGAACTGCAATGACAATGGTCGCCTACTGTTGGAGCTCTGTGCAGAGCAGCAACTTGTCATCACCAACACTACTTTCCAGCAAAAGGACAGTCGAAAGACCACCTGGATGCATCCTCGCTCCAAGCACTGGCACCTTATCGACTATGTCCTAGTGCGTCAGAGGGACCGCAGTGACGTCCTCCTCACCAGAGTGATGCCCAGCGCAGAGTGCCACACTGACCACCGCCTTGTTCGCTGCAAACTCAGGCTCCGCCTCAAGCTGAAACCCAAAAAAGGGGGCCCTCCCAAGAAAAAGCTTGATGTTGCCAGCCTTCAGCGTGACGACAAGAAAGCTGCCCTTCAGGCCGATTTACAGCGCATGCTCAAAGACACAGTTGATCCAGCAGATTCCTCCCCTGAAACACTCTGGGAACAACTGAAAACTGTTATTGTAAAATCCTCTGTGGAAGTCTTGGGCTTTGCTAGAAAGAGGAACAAAGACTGGTTTGACGAAAACGACGTAGAGATCCAGGAACTTCTAGCAAAAAAAAGAGCCGCCCACCAGGCCCACCTAGCCCAGCCTTCCTGCCCTGTGAAGAAGTCTGCCTTCCGCCTCATCTGCAGCAGACTCCAGCTCAAGCTTAGAAAGCTCCAGAACGAGTGGTGGTCCAGACTCGCACAGAGGACCCAGCTCTGCGCTGACAACGGTGACTACAGGGGCTTCTACGAAGCACTGAAAGCAGTGTATGGCCCTAGGCACCTGGTACAAAGTCCCCTGCGAAGCGCTGATGGACAGGCACTCCTCACAGATAATACCTCCATCTTGAACCGCTGGTCGGAGTACTTTCAGGACCTTTTCGGCGCTGAACGCACTGTTCAAGAAACAGTCATCCTCCAAATCCCACGCCTTCCACTAAAGGTTGAATTCGACGAACCGCCCACCGCCGAAGAGACCCTCACAGCCATCCACCAGCTCAAGAGTGGCAAAGCAGCAGGCATTGACGGAATCCCGCCAGAGATCTGGAAACATGGAGGCCCAGCACTGCACAACAAGCTCCACGACCTCTTTCTCTGCTGCTGAGAAAAAGGAACACTACCAAAGGATCTCCGTGATGCAGTCATCATCACCCTGTACAAGAACAAAGGAGAGAAGTCTGCCTGCTCTAATTATCGTGGAATTACCCTGCTGTCCATTGCCGGGAAAATTCTCGCAAGGTTGCTCCTGAATCGGCTGGTACCTGCCATCGCTGAAGACCACCTCCCAGAGGGCCAGTGTGGCTTCAGAGCCAACAGGAGTACCACCGACATGGTCTTTGTGCTGAGACAGCTTCAGGAGAAGTGCCGCGAGCAGAACAAAGGGCTGTACGTAACGTTTGTCGACCTAACAAAAGCGTTTGACACTGTGAGCAGGCAAGGTATGTGGCAGATCCTGGAGCGACTAGGTTGTCCCCCAAAGTTCCTCAACATGATCGTCCAGCTCCACGAGGACCAGCAAGGCCAGGTCAGACTAAACAGTGACCTCTCAGAACCATTCCCCATTCGCAACGGCGTGAAGCAAGGCTGCGTGCTGGCACCGACCCTCTTCACCATCTTCTTCAGCATGATGTTGAAGCAGGCCACAGTGGACCTCGACGATGACGACGCAGTGTACATCAGGTATCGTCTCGATGGCAGCCTGTTCAACCTCAGACGACTGCAGGCCCACACCAAAACCCTAGACCAACTGATTCGTGAGCTGCTCTTCGCTGATGACGCTGCCCTCGTTGCACACACAGAGAGAGCCTTGCAGCGCATTACGTCCTGCTTCGCAGATGCTGCCCAGCTCTTTGGACTTGAGGTCAGTCTGAAAAAGACAGAGGTCCTTCATCAGCCGGCACCCAAGGAAGAGCATCGCCCTCCCCACATCACCATCGGCGAGTCCGAACTGAAGTCTGTACACCAGTTTACCTACCTTGGCTGCATCATCACGTCAGACGCCAAGCTGGACAAGGAGCTGGACAACAGGCTGGCAAAAGCGAACAGTGCTTTCGGACGACTATTCAAGCGGGTGTGGCACAATCAACAGCTGAAAAAAGGCACCAAGATCAGCGTGTACAGAGCTGTCGTCCTTACCACCCTGCTGTACGGTTCCGAGTCCTGGGCCCTCTACCGCAGCCAACTACGACTCCTCGAACGCTTTCACCAGCGCTGCCTGCGTACCATCCTCAGCATTCACTGGAGTGACTATGTCACCAACGTCGAGGTCCTTGAACAGGCAGAAACTGTGAGCATCGAGGCTTTGCTGCTGCGGACACAGCTTCGCTGGGCGGGGCACGTCTCCAGGATGGAGGATCATCGCCTACCCAAGATCACTCTGTTCGGCGAGCTCGCCACTGGACACCGAGACAGAGGGGCACCAAAGAAGAGATACAAAGACGGTCTCAAGAAGTCGCTTAGTGCCTGCCAAATCGACCACCGCCAGTGGTCTTCGCTTGCTGCGGACCGTGACACCTGGCGCTCCACCATTCACAAGGCAGCCATCTCCTTTGAGGACTCTCGCAGAGCTAACCTTAAGGACAAGCGGCTTAGAAGAAAAAACAGAGTTGTCATAACTCAGAACCCTGACCAGACCTTCCCCTGCAGCCACTGCGGTCGAACCTGCCTGTCCCGGATTGGCCTCCGCAGCCACGAAAATGCCTGCAGACGCGAAGTCAAGCCAAGAGAGATTGCGCACTTTACACGCAGAAGAAAAGACCTGGAATCAGACTCTGTTGAAAGCGTGTGGGTTGAGGTGAAGACAAACAAATCGGCCCCTTTGCTTGTTGGATTTGTCTACAGAAATCCGTCTGCATCATTTGAGTGGTATGACGATTTCTTACAAATGGCGGACACCGTTAACAATAGCAGCTCTGATATTTTACTGCTCGGAGACTTTAATATTAACATGTTTTTCCCACACCCTGCTTGGGAGTCTGCTATTACTATGGTAGGCCTCAAGCAGCTTATCACATCCGCAACTAGAGTTACGCAGTCGTCTGCCACTCTAATTGATCATGTATACACTTCCAACAAGTCGAGGGTCCTTAGCTCTCGTGTTCTTCAAGTGGCGATTAGCGACCACTCTCCTGTGTGCTGTAGTTGGGCTCTGAAGGTGGACAAGCCGCCATTTCGTAAAAACCAGCATACCACTATTCATTACAGGTCGTTTAAACACTTCAATCGGGACGCGTTTCTCGCAGACCTGAGCGGAATCTCTTTTCAGTCAGTTTATAACTATGATATTCCTGAAGAAGCGTTGGCCGAATGGTACAGATTGTTCCTTGGTGTACTTGACAAGCACGCGCCACTACGTGAGAAGAGAGTCAAACACGCACAGTTACCTCAGTGGTTAAGTAAGGACATTAAAGACGCCATGGCCCTCCGAAATGAGTTGAAGCGGAACAAAGATTATGCTGCCTTCCGCAAGCAGCGTAACCGCGTAAAGTACCTGGTGCTCGAGGCCCAGAAAAAAACACTTCCAGCGCTTGATGGATAATAAAACTGATACCGTATCTGTCTGGCGAGCCCTCAATGCCTTTACCAAATCACGTCAAACACCACCATGTACTTCTATACCTGCTGATACTTTTAATCAATATTTTCTGTCTGCTGCCGACTCACTTTTGAATAAAAGTACTAATAACCTAAACCAGCCGACTATTTCTGTAAAACTAAAACATTTTTGCGACGAGAGACTGGCTCCAAACGACTTTTTTAGTATTCCGTACTTAACTGTTTTCGACGTAGGCATGTCTATTAGTCAGCTAAAAAATAAACGCTCCCTTGGTCATGACGGCATTAATAGTTTCTTTTTAAAACTGTCTGTCCCCTATGTGGTCGAATCTTTAACATTTATCTACAATTCTATAATCCAGCATGCAAGGTACTTTCCCAAGAAGCTGGAAAATAGCTAAAGTCATTCCGCTGCCTAAAACTAAAGACCTCACTGACCCCAACAAATTCAGGCCAATTTCACTTTTATCAACTTTGTCAAAGCCTATAGAAAAACATGTCCACAGGCACCTGAGTCACTTCCTGGAGACACATAACTTGATTTATCCGTTGCAGTCAGGCTTCAGACCCCGCCACTCTTGTCACACGGCTCTGTCTCATCTGACCAATACCTGGCTAACTTCAATAAACAACGCTGAAATGACCGGTGCGGTATTTTTAGGTTTTTCTAAAGCTTTTGACTTAGTCAACCATGAACTGTTGCTACAGAAGCTGTTGGCATACCACATAGACACAGATTCCGCTGCCTTCTTTAAATCTTATCTAAGCAATAGATCTCAGTATGTTTTTGTCAACGGTAAGCGTTCCTCAGAAGGTATCATTAAGCATGGAGTACCCCAAGGGTCTATTTTAGGCCCTCTCTTGTTTTTAATTTTTATTAATGACTTGCCTTTGTGTATCTCACAATCAAATGTGCGATGCAATTTGTTTGCAGATGACGCTACTCTCGACGTGTCGTCGGCAAAAATATCTACAAT
>BTPG01000003.1:141634796-141670994 GCA_036245525.1 Semisulcospira habei
TCTCTCTCTCTCTCTCTCTCTCTCTCTCTCTCTCTCTCTCTCTCTCTCTCTCTCTCTCTCTCTCTCTCTCTCTCTCTCTCTCTCTCTCTCTCTCTCTCTCTCTCTCTCTCTCTCTCTCTCTCTCTCTCTTTATTACACCTGGTTGGGGTTGTCTGCTGTTTAGTTCCCAGTGTCACTCAGGACAGCACCATAAGGTGTTTGTTGTTGTAAACGTTTGTTTGGAGGGGGTGGGGGGGGGGGGTCGGGTTGTGGGTTTTTGTTGTTGTTGTTTTTAATTTATTGGGTGTGGGTTATTGTGTGGTTGTTTGTTGGGGTTTTTGGTTTGTTTTTTGTTTGTTTGTTTTTTATCTGATGCTTACGTTTCTGTATGTGCAATTATTTTTTTTTATTTTTTACGCTCACATTGCTTGTCTATGCCAATGTTTACTTTTAGCTTAATGTGTTTGTACTTGCGCGCGCGCGTCCGCGTGTGTGTATGTGTGTGTGTATGTGTGTGTGTGCCTATGTGTGCGTGTGTGTGTGCGGGCATGTGTGCATGCGCGTGTGTGTGTGTGTGTGTGTGTGTGTGTGTGTGTGTGTGTGTGTGTGTGTGTGTGTGTGTGTGTGTGTGTGTGTGTGTGTGTGTGTGTGTGTGTGTGTGTGTGTGTGTGTGTGTGTGTGTGTGTGTGACAGCGACTAGAGCTCGCGTTTGAGGACGGACAAGCTTGAAATTTTCGCATATTGTCCCTAAAAGAATAATCTCGAGACCTTTTTATCGATTTTTTTATTAAGATGCTCATTGGCGAGAAAATGGCAGTTTCACAAAAACCGGCTGATCCACACTGGAGTCCGTAATTTTTCTTATTTTTACTAGATATTTTGCGTATAGTTAGATAAAAGGGACATGTTCAATGAGTTCGTTAACCAGCATTGTACCTCTAGAAAGTTTTGAGTGATAATTAAATATGTTTTGAAATATATATATATATATATATATATATATATATATATATATATATATATATATATATATATATATATATATATATATATATATATTCACGTTTTGGGGATTAATTTCACGCATTATATGGGTTAATCGTAAAACAACTGAAGTTTTTTTACGAAAAAAAGCAATCTTCTCATTAATAATCGCATGATTATTCGCCTATACGGTATTTACATAAGCCTACAGTTTGTCTCGGCTGCCGGGTACGATTCGGTCAATTATGACCCGTATGCCCTAAACGTGAAAATCAGACAATTTTCTGCACCACTTTTTCGGAGTCATTTGTAAAACAGCTAACATAATTTTATTTTTTCTTTTACAAAAAATAACTGTCTTCTCATAAATACCCGCATGATTTTTCGTTTGTATAAGCCTGCTGTTTGTCCCGGCCCTGGGGTAGGATTAGGTCAAATCGTGACCTGTAAGCCGTAGGCGTGAAAATCAGCAAGAAAATTGCAAAGTTGATTCTCTGATACGTCAAAATGTTAGTACTGCGATGAGTGACGTATAACATCGAGTCGTCACTATGACCACGGCGTCGTGGGACTAATGATGCCATGCCGTGAAGCTTGAAGTGACGTCATTTCGCTGCTCGTGGTATTATTCTTCTTCAGAATAGCTACGCCAGACCACATAGCTTACGAATGGCGGGAATCGCCGTGTGTCCGTCTTTATTTCTGCCTGTGCCAGTGTGTGTGGATCAGAGGCTGGGTTAAAGTAAAAAGAGATGGATTCCTGTCGCTACACGAGCCAACAGAGCGTACTAATGGCGGGAAGCGCCGTGTGTCCGTCTTTATTTGTGTGCGCCGACGTGTGCTTTTATCAGAGGTTGGCTTGGAGAGGAGGGAAATGGATCAGCATAATAAGCCTAAAAATATGAACAACTCTGAATGTTCCTAAAAGACAAACGCATCTGAGCTCCAAACAATAGGTAGACTTGGGAATGAAATCCTCATCTTTTTCTGGTTTGTTCTAAAAATGGTGACAATTCACTTGCGGAAGTGGTACGTAAGTCAGGAATCGAGTTACCACGGCCGGAGCGTACTGTACTGCTCAATAATGTGCACGTACTCGCTATCAGGTAGTACCGCTACACTTATCTGCATAATTGGGATGAATGTGTGTGTGTGTGTGTGTGTGTGTGTGTGTGTGTGTGTGTGTGTGTGTGTGTGTGTGTGTGTGTGTGTGTGTGTGTGTGATTTCAAAATATAGAATTAACTCTCCAAAAGCACCATAACTAAAGGTTTATACCCTTCCGTTTTTAAGTCCCTTCTATTTATAGAAGGGACTTTTTAGGACGGGTCGCGGTGGGGCGAATTTAATAGCATGTCTATGATGTCAAAGGCGGGCAGGGTAAACCTCTAACAATTGAAGTAACAAGATAAAAATTACGTTATGTCTAGTTACGCTAACCTCGCTGCTGAACTAACATTTGGCGCGAAGCGTATGTGCGTATGTATGTATGTGCGTATGTATGTATGTGTGTGCGTATGTATGTAAACAAGAGAATCTCCGATATTTCTGTACACACAAGCTTGAAACTTGGCGAAATACTTTCTTAAGTGGATGGCTAAGAGAGCCGCCGAGCATAATGTAATTGAATGTCTCATTGAAGACATAAATAACCGTTTATAAGTAGTCGGTTGACCCAGAATAGAGTCCGTAATTTTTGTCATATTTATTTGAACTTTTGCATATAGCTAGTTTGCAGAAAGACATTGGATGAGTTCGTTGGCCAGCTTTGTATCCTTTCAACTTCTTTAGTAACAATTAATTCTTTTCAGAAAAGAATTTATACACTAAAAAATACTTTACTTCTAGAGAAAGTCAGACAGTGGCGGTGACATAAAAGAGGCAACTCCGTCACCACGCAGACACTGACATAATACTCTAAATATGATGTCATTCTGTCTCGCGCGCGCGGCTGGCTCTCTCTCTCTCTCTCTCTCTCTCTCTCTCTCTCTCTCTCTCTCTCTCTCTCTCTCTCTCTCTCTCTCTCTCTCTCTCTCTCTCTCTCTCTCTCTCTCTCTCTCTCTCTCTCTCTCTCTCTCTCAAACATGCGCGCATCTCCAGGAGGAATAGATCCTCATGCGCCCTCCAGGCTCATGAGGATCTGTGCCTCTTGGAGATATTTGGAGCGCGCGCGCGCGCACGCACTAATACGCACACACACATCGACGCGCTTTCAGAAGAGCATGCAGGTGACCCGTGTACTTAGAATATCATGTAGCTAGGTAAAGTCAACCTGCTTTCACACAAATTATAGCAAGACTGAAATTGTACCGTGAAGTTTTAGTTGTACCACTATTTTCTCAAGCCTATGAAGCGAAAGTGAAACTTATATCACTTAAAATATAAAATTACGTAAAAACTAAAAACTTACCTCATGACAAACGACTTTTAACAAATCAATGACGTGTATGTCCTGCGCCCCTTATAGAACTCACTGACGCATTGGCAGATATGAGAGACTTTTTCAATAGCAGATAATTCAACATCAGAATCAGGTCAAAGACAAAAGGTAAAGACCATTGACAGCAAGGACAGCTCTAATATAGAAGGGACTTTGTGGGTCATCCCATCTTGTTTTAGTTTGCACTCTCTCACTCATTGTAACAAATCATGACAAGCACAAATAGACACATCAATCCTACAGTAGCACATTTCATAAGATCTCTTTATGATGAGTAGCCTATATATTCTTTGACTATTTTCCACGCTTTTCCTAGATCAGTGGGGGTATGTATTTCGTTTTGTACTTGTTGATTTAGGAGCGTACATTTAGCTAGGGCTATTATTTTGTTACACTGTATATTAGATTTTTTCATTTCTTGGTGGTTATGGAGGGGGGGGGGGCGATTTAAATTTTTTCCATTTATTATACATATGGGTTTTTTTTAATTATTTTGAACAGCTGCGGCACACTCATCCGTCCACCAGGGGTTGGCCGGTTAGTTGTTGGGGGTGTCGGAGCTACGTGGGATGGATTCCTCGGCTGCTTTACGGATAATGCCTGTGATATTGGCGCACATGACATCCACGTCCGGCCCGTCAGCATCACCATCATTGATTAGTTTCGATAAAAGGAGCCAATTGGCTTTATCGTACTTAAATTTACCTTTATTTAAATTAGGGTTACCTGAGGGGGGGGTGGATTTAGGTCAAATTCGATGGAAATAGGTAAATGGTCACTGCCTATTGGGTCGTCACTGATGGTCCAGTGCGATTCTGCTAATAAATTTGGGGATACCAGTGTAAGCTCGACGGCTGAGGGATTTTGTGTGGATCTTTCCGGGATTCTAGTGAAGTGACCGTTATTAAGAATTACAAAATTAGAGTTGACAATGTCGTTCGCCTGTTTTATTGCATGTTTTTGGTTCTCTTTTATGTCAGGGAACCATAACGGGTGATGGATGTTCAGATCTCCCAGAATGAGCCACCCATCCCCCAGTAAGGAACTAAGCAACTCGAGCCCGGTCTGTTGTACTGATTTTTGGGCATAAGTGTTAAGAATTTTTAATATTTTATTGGGGATTTTAACTTGTATAAGGTTACTATAAATTGGGTGAGTAGGATCGAGTGGGACAGGAGAGGTAATTACTTCATGATCTAATCCTATTTGGATATAGTTCGGATAGTGTCAGTTGAGTTAGGCTCAGTGGTGGGGGGAAAGTGGTATCCGGGAATACAGGGCAGTTTAAATTGCGTGGTATTTGGGGATTGAAGACATTATTTATGGGCTTTTTACTAGGATATAGTTATGTCAGAAGTGTAGATTGGATCTGATTGATCTACAGTTCCACTGAAGAACTGTAAGAGTAGATTTTGACCTGTTTACTTGGGGGGGTGGGGGGGGGGGCGTACTTAGTAGAGTAATTAAAAGCAGGGGAAAAGAGGTAGACTCGGTCCTTTAGAAAACGTTAGGGGCGGGGGGGGGGGGAGGGGAATTGATATCCCCTGTTGTCGCGCTAGAATTATTTGGGATACTCACATACTATGTCCGTTTGAGATGGGTTAGAAACTTTGTTGCTTGTGGGCTTCTTATTTTGGGGGCTAGGACCTCTCGATAGGATTTGACTTGATGACTGACGATGGGGGGGGGGGGGGGGGTGCCTAGAGTGGCTAGCTTGGGAACTGGGGGTGTTGTTTTGGTGGGCCGTTTGTGCGGACCTGATGTGGCTCGCTCTGGGAGCTGATGTGGGGGTAGGCCTGAGGAGGGAGGGGGGAGGGTTATGGGATGAGGAGGTTGATTGGGGAGGGGGGGGGGGTTGGTTGAAGGGGCGATCTGGGTCCAGGCAATTTGGTCCAGGTCTTGCGGTGGGTGGTTTTTTAGGGGTTGCTGACTTTTAGCATGAATGAGGGATAGAGCTCTCCTGACGGCCTCTTGGTATGGGATGTAGGTATTGTTCCTAATCCGGTTGGCTTCTCTGTAGAGGATGACTTTAGGGAATTTATTGTAGGCGGCGCTATGAGCGCCGCCACAGTTTACACATTTCGGGGGGGGGAGGGGGGTGCTATCTGGGCAGGAGGCCCTGGGGTGCTGGTGGCTTCCGCATCTCACGCAGATTGGTTTTTTGACTCTACAGAGCCGAGCCGTATGCCCCAGTCTGCAGCACTTTCCACAGAGCGTGGCAGATGGGGCGTAGGGATCGACCGGTACCATAAGAACGCCTATCTTAATCTTTTGGGGCAGTACAGTTAAATTTTAGAAGTCAGTTTTGAAAGCTCTGGAGGGAGTTTTGTCCTTGTTTTTCTGTCGGGTGACAGTAGGTTGGAAACCCTGGGCTACAAGGGATTCTTTTATCTGAGCTAGATCGTCGTTTGGGGGAACGCCGTGAGCCAACCCCACCACCCTAGGGGTAGGGATGGTGCACTCGACGTCCGCCCCACCGATTTGGGTTTTACTCGCAAGGAGTTTTTGAGTCCTAGGATTAGGGCAGGCAACTATCCAGACGTCCTGGCCTAAGTGTCTCAGTGTTATTTCCGCTGGGGCTACCCCGGCACTGTCGCAGAGGTGTGGTTGCTGTGGACCGTGATCTCTGAGGCGGGTAGTCTCCGTTCCCCGGTCACGTATTCTGACAGGATACGCGCACCATTCCTCTGCGACAGGGCCCTGGGCGGCCCCTGCGGAAAGCAATTTACGCTTTGAGTGGTTTTGACAATTTTTCTTTGATTTAACGAAATGGAAGGGGGTTTTGGGGAGAAGATTTTTATCCTCCTCATCCATTTGTATGGATGAATCATCAATGATCAGTGGAGGAGGGAATGCGGATTCGTCGGATTTGAAGAGTGGGAGCTGTTATAGCGCAGGGGGGACAGCCGCCCGCTGGGGGTGGAACTCCCCACCTCGGCGGCGCCCCCCCCCCCCCCCACTTCCTCATTTGTTACCATAATAGTCTCGGGGAAAGGCATGTTTTTCCCAGAGGGGGAAAGGGATAGTCTACTAGTCTCTGCGACAGTGTCGCCAGCTGGGACAGAGTCGCTAAGGACCTGATTTTCAAGAAGTAGGGGGAGATACCAAAGCTCTCCCTCGGCGGCGTCCCGCTGTGGGACGGCGCCGGGGGATGATCGTATTTCCAAACCTGGGGGTGTCGCCGTTGAGGATTACGGTGTTGTTTTCCGAATAAGAGTCAGACACCGTTGAGGATGAATCGTCGTCAAGGCGAGGGGTGGCCTTCGCACGTTTGGCCCTCTCTTTCCGTTTTTTTCTTCTCTTGCGAGAAGGGGTGCTTAGTATTTCTGAGTTAGAGGCCGGCGAGAGGTCAGTTCTCTCGTCATTCATTCAGTTTCATTTTTTCAGTCTTGGACCCACTGGGAGAGAAATGACAATTTTTTTTTTAAAAAAAACATAAATGTGCTCAAGAAATAAATATAACATTGACATTGAGACTAAAGTATGCGTTAGATTATTATATCAAAAATACAACACATGGACTTACAACAGCACGAACAATTGACATACATATAGATCATACTCAGATAAGATCATCCTGTGTGTTTGTGTGTGTGCATGCGTGTGTGTCGGATTCGGAAGATAGTGACCCGAGTATAGAGGCCATGCCGAGGTCCTCAGTCCGGGCCAGGTTTGAAATTTTGAAAAGGCTACTTCACCAACGGCGTAATAAAAGTACGTAGTGATGAATCTCTGATGCCAGAGGGACAGTAAATAGGACCATCTCTGATGCCACAGGGGCGGGATCGAGGCTAAAACTTGCCTTAGTGCTATAATATTTACCAGAGTAGACACAATGACACCAAAGTGAGCGCCGGGGCGTGGATTAGAGGTGGCGGTGGTGGTGGTAGGTTGCGGCGGTAGTGGCAAATAGGCAAGGTATTGAGAGCCGGCGGCTATGGTATCCCTGAAAAGGACTAAGACCGTGATCGATATAGTGGTCGCCGGCGTCAAAAGACGCGAGGTCGGTTGATTGTGTGCGAGGCGGGCGTAGAGGTGGCGTAGGCAGAGTTGGCGCTGTAGCTGGCTAGTAGGAAGGTAAGGTGCTGAGGTGTAGTGCCGTCGCAAGGTGGTAGTTGAGAACGAAGGCGCTGTTTTCTCTTGCAGGTGGAAAGCTGCAGTGGCTAAGAGGCTGCGCACACGCTACCACAAACACCTATTGCCGGGCGCAATTTTGTGGCGGCAATGTTGCTGCCACATTGCGGGGCGCCTACAATATTGCCGCCACAAATTGCCACCCGATACAATCCGAGTCTATTTATTTGTGGTAGCCCGCAAGGCTGGAGCAATGTTGCCGCCTCTCAGCCGATCAGCGGTGTCCTTGTGCCACTTCCCGTTTCTTCACTCTTCCGAGTCGTAAAAAATGGCGGAGAAGCTGAACGACCTCTTTGAGACTGTTAACTCATTGGAGTTAATAGCCGTGTATCCGTATGCGGCACGTCTCCACTGAGTTAAGTTGATCAACCTTGTCCGAGAGTTCCCATGCATGTGGGACTCCCGCACCTCCGAATATTTCAACCGCGCGCGCGGAGCTGTTCCATATATGGTAATGGCAGGTCACTCAGTAGAAACACATTGCGTGCACATTGAAACGTGTACCACGAAGCCGATGTGGCAGGTGGCAAATTGTTGCTTACCACACATTGCCAGTCGCAAATTCTGGTAGCGTGGGCCCAGCCCCTAAGGTAAGCTGGAAGCAGGGTGAGCGATGTTAACGGGAGAGCAAGGCAGGTTGTGACCGTCTCCAACCAACAACAAGAAGCGAAATGTGGTGGAACTGAGGAACAACGCAGCCATTTGTGAAAATTGCGACTCTGCTCTATACACCCACAAACCTCCTTCATATGAGGAACACAGGATCAGATCACAGAAATAGTCATCATCACCCATGATGTATACCTCTTACACTGGCTGACGATTACTCAGGGGTTAGAGATCAAAATCAAGACATTTCACACCTCCTTCTGGTGACACGCATCAATGACTACATTGGCTACTCTGATGGGCACTGGTGAATGTCCACGGACAATACCTCAAAAGACAAGGCTACGCATACTGAGTGAGAATGGAGACCCACTGTGCTCAGAGAGTGATGTGTGACGGGATTAGGGGATTTGCAACCACCTGTGACACTCGGGCCAGTCGGCTGCTCGCCCCGGGGAGACACGCACAGCGCAGTTGATTTCTCGCTCTCTGATCACAATGTGCGTGTCCACAGTCGTAGACTTAAATCTAGATGCCTGCCACGTATGATGATGCAATATGAATGGTAGCGCACAGAAAGAGATAATGCTTTTCATGAGCCCCGTGACTAAAGGGGCATATGAATGAATTTGGCTTATCGTCCCTATTTACTAGACTAGCATAAAGGACTAGCTGGTTTGACTTTACTTGGGGGGATAGGCGGGGGAAATAGGCCAGAATAAAATTTGGTTAAGAGGGCCGATGGACAAAGCCATACGGCCAATAAATGGTGTTTGGTCTCTTACTTCGATATTGGGGGCCAAGGCCACTCCTTTATCCTTCCAAAAAACAAGGGTCCTTTTGGATTTACAAATGTATATATCTTTATTTAAAAACCATTATAACGTATGTTAAAAAGACCTTATTTACAGGTTAAAAAATTGCTACCGCTAACATTAATGTATTTACATCTAGGTTATCTCTCTCTCTCTTGGCTTGACTTCGCGAACGAAGATTTTATAGGAGTTGCCCACGACGTCTGCAGGCTTGTTCGTGGCTGCGGAGGCCAATCCGAGACAGGCAGGTTCGACCGCAGTGGCTGCAGGGGAAGGTATGGCCAGGGTTCTGAGCTGCGGCATCTCTGTTTTTTCTCCTGAGCCGCTTGTCCTTAAGGCTAGCTCTGTGAGTGTCCTCAAAGGAGACAGCTGCCTTGTAAATGGTGGAGCGCCAGGTGTCACGGTCCGCAGCAAGCGAAGACCACTGGTGGTGGTCGATTTGGCAGGCACTAAGTGACTTCTTGAGACAGTCTTTGTATCTCTTCTTTGGTGCCCCTCTGTCACGGTGTCCAGTAGCAAGCTCGCCGAACAGGGTGATCTTTGGTAGGCGATGATCCTCCATCCTGGAGACATGCCCCGCCCAGCGGAGCTGTGTCCGCAGCAGCAAAGCCTCGATGCTCACAGTTTCAGCCTGTTCAAGGACCTCGACGTTGGTGACATAGTCACTCCAGTGAATGCCCAGGATGGTACGCAGGCAGCGCTGGTGGAAGCGTTCGAGGAGTCGTAGTTGGCTGCGGTAGAGGGCCCAGGACTCGGAACCATACAGCAGGGTGGTGAGGACCACAGCTCTGTACACGCTGATCTTGGTGCCTGTTTTCAGCTGTTGATTGTGCCACACCCACTTGAAAAATCTAGGTTATAAGCTAGGGTTAAGATATGTTTAAGAAAAATAATGAAGTCTATTCCTGTACATAAGTCTTGTCACGTTAAAAGTTTAGTTGTGCCAGCCAGCGCTAGCCCGACGCCTATGGTATAAGGCGCAGCCGAGAAGCGCGCCAGGATTGGCGAAAGGTTCAGCAATAACTGGATACTTTCCCACCGCTGGGGTTGACCAGCAGTCAACGGCTTATTGCCAATTGGCTGCCTCAGTCTGAGGATGCAATGCGGGTTGTATCGCACAGCAAGAGGCACTGATTTACTTGAGCCCTTGTGAGTGCAGGGGCACATGGTACTCTATATCTGGGTGAAGTACTGTGACAGGTGCAGATCAACAGTGCCAAATGACGATAATTGACTATAGGCCCATGAACACACTAGGCCCACCAACCGATCCCGTGAGATAATTGTGAAATACATCGTACAATAAAAGAAAAACCATCGAAAAGTAAAACACTGCATCCACAAATAACCATCAAAACAAATTTTTGGGGTGGCCAGGGCTGACGGGGGGGGGGGCCGGGCCCCTTAGCCCCCGCCCCCCCCCCCCCCGGATCCGCCACTGAGGAATGTGATTTCTTCAGTCCAACGTTGGTGTTGTCAGCACAAAATCCTGGGAACTGACATGCAGCGAGTATGGTGGAATTTCCGGATGCAGATGGGCATGTGATTTTAATTGTGCCTGTCTGGCCATTGTCGCACACTTTGAGTTGCTGCTAGAAAAAGAAACTGTGGATTAACCACAATGCTGCGCGTGTGCAGGTGTCTGTCAGGGAGTACTTCTAAATATTTACTTGGCAGAGTCCTCATGTCGTTTACATAACATGTGTTTGCAACTCAGAAAAAACGTGTGTGCAAAGATTCTGTTAAAACATTTGTCAGAAACTTTTGCTTTTCTATTTAGATCTCTGTGGATGTTGCGAGTTTTTGGTTTTGTTTGCCTCTACCCAGTGATTTGAACTGGTCAGTTCTGTGTTATTTCTTCTAGTTTCTCAGGATCTGGACACTAACAGGTCAAGCGAAGGTGATCCGATTTTTGTGGGAGATCAACTGGGGACCTCGTTGTGACACGAATGTCGGCGACCCTGTTGATTCCCTGGCATTGGCTCTCTTTTCAGTCTCCTGGTCTGTGGACAAATATTGAGTGCAGCTTTAGAAATACGTTTGACGTTTTAAGTTAATCATATACCTATACTATTTATAATTTTTGTAATTTCTCTTTTAATGATTTCACCATTAGACTTTCTGGCCATGGCTGCAGAGTGCAAAGCCTGAAATAGCAAGATAGAAGATAAAGACAGACCTGCTGGAGGAGGAGATCAGATCAGATCAGGAATTTCACAAATTTGAATGACCCCATCTCAAGGCTGCAAAGAACTAAAGGTGTGCACTGGCAGCCAAGTGAAGAAGAAGTATTTGGAGTGGAGTTTGTGTGAAAAAAGAGACAACTAAACAACCTGTTCCAGTTCTATACGGAGTTAACATGTTTGGTTTTTGGCTTTGCTGTCATTTTTGTTGCCAAATTGTCAATCTTTTAAGCAAAAGTATAGTAAAAATAAAGGAGAGACTTTCAGCACCTACAGCCACACGGTAGACTGTTTCTCACTTTTTGCTGATTGATAAATTTTGAAGACTTCATAATAAAGCGAAAATGAGTTTTGAATCTAATATTCCTGTGCTGTCAAATTGTAAGTGTCAATGTGCATCAGCCATTTATGAACTGAACCATTATGTCTCCTTCTGCGGTGTTTTGGCATGTAAACAACACACATTCCAGACTAAATATAATTAACCAGTTGATAATAGTTTTGATTTTATTTTAGGTGATGCTTACTTTTTGCTTGTGTTGATGTGGCATGTTATGAGCCTTTTCGTCCGCTGCTCCGATGGCCTGGCCAGCACCCCATGGTTTAATTATTGGGACAGAAGCGATTTTGGTGCCTCTTGCTATTCCTGCTCCCCAGTGTGCCGGCATGCCGCTGCAGCTCAGTCGGTTAGCCACATGGGTCAAACACTGAGTTTAACTGCCTTGAAATACTGAAGAGTCTTCGGAAGCCCAATGACATGAGAACAGTAACTATTCAATCTGAAACAAATCATACATACATGGTTATTTATTAATAATCTCTCTGTCTCTCTGTCTGTCTGTCTGTCTGTCTGTCTGTCTGTCTGTCTGTCTGTCTCTCTCTCTCTCTCTCTCTCTCTCTCTCTCTCTCTCTCTCTCTCTCTCTCTCTCTCTCTCTCTCTCTCTCTCTCTCTCTCTCTCTCTCTCTCTCTCTCTCTCTGATATACACCCAGAATATCTTTGTAAGCTCTTTACCAAGGCAAGTTCAGGTTATAATACTTCAGACGAAACTTTATTACACTGCGCCCCAGGATAGATCTATTTAAAACCAGTGTATCTTTCTCAGGCGCATCTTTCTGGAACAAACTGTCTACATGTATAACACACGCTAGCTCCCTCTCCTCTTTCAATGAATGCCTCCTCAAGTACTTGTCCGCTGATACATAATCTACCACAAGAATCCGTATGGAACATGTGCTTATCGTAATTAGAGCATGCTGCCGTATGGTTTGTCCATACTAATAATAATCGCCTAATTATATAATTCATGTTTCTATTATAACCTAAATAATTTTTTCTGTCTTAAATGAATTTTCACTATGATTTGCTTAGTATATAGGTTATCATTAGCGCGTGTCTGTGTGTGCGTGCGTGCGCGCGCGCGTGTGTAAGTGTTTGCGCGCGTTGCGTGTATTTGTTTTAAATGTATGACCGATTGAATGAATGAATTTTATTTAATGTCTCTTCATGTTTAATGTCTCCTAATCTTTCCTTTTGTGTAATTTGGTACTATTACAATTTTTACCCTGTGTTTTGGGAGTAGCAACGGCAAGTATGAAAAATGGCACATGTGTTAATTACTTCATCCGTTGAGAAATAAAGTTTCATTTCATTTTTCTCCTTCTCTCTCTTTCACACACACACACACACACACACACACACACACACACACACACACACACACACACACACACAACACACACACACACACACACACACACACACACACACACACACACACACACTTCAATTTAAATTGAGAGTGAAAGTAATCCGCTCATCCTGACACTTTAAACACAGCGGACAAAAGAGAGCGCTGAGCAGCACTGCCATCTTACTACTGTGAGACGAGATGGACTAAAATGGCTCGACCGGTGATACACGGATGCAACGTGACTTGAACAGCATCACTGCAAGCTGTGTGATAAATACGAACAGCATCAATGAAACTGACGCAAACTTGCTTTGCCTCGATCTAGGTCCGTTTTTGATAAAGCTGTGTAGCCTGTCAGTAAATGTAGGCTTGCAGAATTTGCAACGCATTCAGTCCAATCACGCGCGCTACCGTCCGCCATATTGTTCAAGCGACAGGAAAGCTTGTGAGACCCAGCAACAATTACTAGGGGGCGTGGCTTGTGATGCGCGCGCTCGGTGAGGTCCATTGAAAATACGGTAGACTTTGGAATGGGGCTGGCCTCAGCCCGTTCAACACCTAGTACGCGATATAATAGGCGGGCAGGCGTCACACTGTAAAAGTGCAGTAACGAGATAAAATTAGGTGTTAAGCCTAGTCCTATGATATATATTAACCAGTTTTACACCCGACTGTGATCCCTAAATTAGTGACATATTTACTCTAAGATATTCTGTTTTCATTTTAAATGATGGACCTTTAATTAATTTAGACTTCACAGATTAATTTGGGTGTGTGTTGTGTGAGTGGGTACGTATCGGTTTGTGAGATTAGTTTTCAGTTTTAAAGTTTTTACAGTGTGTATAGGGCATTGGCTTTGTGTGATAGAGTATTAATTATTTCTTATTGTTGACTGTGATGTTTGTAATTGTGTGACACTAACTCACATTCATATTCTTTATGTTTCTTAAGGCAATTGGCAATAAACAGTATCTATCTCTCTGTCGAAGACAATTTATAATATACTGTCTTTGGTGTTATACATGTGTATGTGTTGAACCATTGCTGTCCCTTTCTGACAATTTGATTTAGGAAGACAGTCTGTCTATATTTGTTATGATGTCTGCGAACGTATTGTGGAAAACGTGGGAAAATGCATGCTGTATAGAAAAGGCTTTGTGGGCATAGGTCCTCCCATATTTTTCTTCTTCAGAAAGCCCGTGGCTACGCCAGCCCACAGAACGTATAACTGGCGCCATGTGTGTCAGTGTTTTTGCGGATCGAGGGGTAGGGTGGGTTAGGGTGGAAAGAGAAGAATCAGAAGGATAAGCTTTAAAAAATAGTAACAACTGTGAATGTTCCTAAAGAAAATTGCACGTGAGCTAAAACCAATACGGTAGACTTTGGGATGAAATCCTCATCTTGTTTATTAATGAAGTTTGAAAGTCGTACAATGCAAGACTTCTCCACTTTTTCTCCTGTGTAGAGTTCCGTCCATTGCGCTCAAAAGACAGTGGAAAACCTCCGGTACGTGTGCCTGATCAAATGGATTGTAACACGAAGGGTAAAAAGGTCTTAGTTGAGGCAAGACAACGTTAAAACCAGCTGTATCGGCGAATTTTAGCAATCAGAGTCCGCCATGGAGTAACCCCGGACGGAGTCTCTGTCGGTTTGGGGGTTCTAGGACTGAGTCCTGCTGTACCTTGGTATGTCCTTAGTCTACAACTTGCCCAGTACGCAAAGGCCGTCGGGGCGCCAACGGCGGCCGACGTCGCCCCGATGTTTTTTTTTTGTTTTTTGGTGGGTTTTTTTCGCATTGGGTAACCATGGAGTAGATCGCGTTAACCCACCTAACCGTAGCTGGAGTACCCAATCTGTGCATGTATATGTGCAGCGGACCTATGCCAGAAACACACCTCGTGAACGCGTCTGTGACAATCATGACCATATCATGTGACACAGGCGTACCTTTTTCTCATGAGCCAATGCAGCCTAATCATTTTATGTCAGAACATCAGACGGCGGGTCTCTACCAGCAAAGTGGCGTCGATACTCAAGATTGTTTCATCTGCCAGAGGCATAGGCTCTCGATCATGAGTCCCTGCATAGGCAGGGGTTTATGAGAATCTATACATCTGGTAGAGAAAATGGGCTGCCTCCTCCCCCTCCCCCACCCCCCATTCCCCTTCCCAGCCCTTACCGTTATCTTTGTTTTACGATTCTTCACTCGTATATCGTCTAAGCAACTGTCCTGTTCTTTGTACAAGACTAAAGGACCATTCGTCTTTGTCTCCGCGTTAGTTCTACGATCAACATGTCCCGAACACCGTTGTTTTTTCTTGTCCTGTGCATTGGTCTCGCTGTGGCCAGTGTTGGCAAGAGGAAAGCCAAAACACACGTCAAGAGGCAAGCAGGTTGGTGCAATTTTGAATCTTTGGAGATAACATCATCAACTTCAGCAGGAGCAACAGCAGCAGAAACATTTACCGGCAACGATTTTTGTTTTGTTTTGTTTTTGTTTCTTTGTACTATGTCACACTTTTTCTGCAAATGTAACAAAGTTTTTCCTCTATAATAGATACCTAAAACGGGTTTATTTGCACTCTGACCAGAGAGTATGTGTCCTCATACAGCATAAACGACTATAATTATGCGCTTTTGGTTGGCGTGGTTATGGTCGTTTTTTTTGTGTTTACTTGTTTATCTGTGTAAATTTGTTCTAATTTTACCAATGTGCAAACAGACCAAATATCAAATAAATGGTGTCATCATACTCCTTCCTGTTAACGACCGCCGTAACTATTGAAAGAAAAACTACTGTAATGCTGCAACAGTTCGATGGCTACGAGAAACGCTAACATTATCGTTCTAGGTGTGGTTCACTCAGACACCGCAGAATCTAATACGACACACACGTGATCTTAGTATTGTAGTGTCGTTGACTACGTAATGGTACGGTGATTTGTGGTGCATGTAGGATATCCCGTTTCGAACGTCTAGTTGAGATGTGTATGTCTGTTTGGAAATTTTGTCAGAATGGCCAACAGATTCACAAACACTCACAGCCAACAGACTCACAAACAGCCAGTCATACGCATTAGGGCACCCTCTTACAGCATCAACCAACCCAATGCGCAATAGGCCATCGCGCCGACGTCGGATGCCGTTGGGCCGTGCGCGGGTCAGCAGCGGCCGACGACGGCCCGATGGCCTTTGTGCACTGGGAACACACGTTCAAGCCCATACAGTCTCAAACACAGGGCTGAAGTTACAAGATGATGACGCAAAATACGGTTCTGAATTTGAAGTTTAAAGTGGCAAGTTCAAACACACGGCAAAAAGGACATAGAAAATATATATCTTCAGGCTAATGTTAACTAGAGCTAGTAAAGGTTACAAATCAGTCGAAGCATGCATGTCTACAGTAATACTACAAAAAGTGCCTACTTTAGAACACCGACTACAACACTGACCTGTCCCGTCATCGTAGTTGCGCTAACCTGCATGTAATTACTGTCTCCCGTCCACTACTCCCCTGACTGAGTCTCATGGGGGCCTCCTGCTCTACTCCCAAACACGCCTAAGTGTGGCCACCTCACGCGAACGGTACAAGGATGCTGATGCTTAATGCTAGCGCCTAACTGTCACGCTGTAGAACCTGAACTGTGCATGTCGAGAAAGCTTATCAAAGTCAAAATCTGTCCGAAAACAGAAATTTAAACTCTTGACATCCTAAACGGTCGCTGCCAGATACTAAGTCCAAGCAAAGAGACTTAAACTCTCGCCTATCCTAAATTATTGCTGACAGAAACTACCCAGTGGGCAAAGGTCGGCATCGGGCAGACGTTAGTTAGTTATTTCTGTTTAACGCCGAGCAGGCAACTAAGGCCATATCACGGCGGATCGGGCCGATGTAGGCTCAAAAGCCTTTTCCGCATTGGGTGTATTCCGAGCATAGAGACTTAAACTCTCACTATCCTAAACGGTTGTTTCCAAAACCTAAGTCCGAAAATAGAGGCTTAAACTCTTAGTCCACAAGCTAGGAAGGTCTACCGTGCACCCCCCCCCCCCCCCCCCCCCCAGTACTCAATAAGATGGATTTCAAAGTGTTCCTTAGTATCTCCTGAGATGTTTAAGCCATGTTCCCCGAAAATCCTTAGGAACACACCAGAGATATAGCCAATGGCGCAAGGGTACCCCCATTCACACTCTTCGCAGGTGCTAAAATGAGGTTGAGAAACATTTTCCTCTAAATAAATCAGAATTCATTCCAGAAGCCCAAATCAGGCAATATTATGTTAAGGCACACGTTCTGCAGCCTCTGCAAAAAACAGAATGAAAAATATTGAATCTCTGGCTCACAGTGAAGGTATTTGTGCACCCAGCAAACGACCATTTCCGCGAAATCGCAAAAAAAAAAAAGACAAAAAATAATGTGTCAGATGCCTTCAGACATTTTCTATAGTGCTGGCAGTCCATTTTCAGGCTTACATTATTAAAACAGGATGTTACAATTATTATAAACTTGACTAGGTGATGCTGTGATCACTGTGAGTGCCACAGTGGTTGATTTTGTATCCCTACCCCCAAGTTGTAAAATTACACAAAATTAATTAGAAAAAAATTCTAAAGTTATTCCATTTCATTTTGACCTTTCTTTACCTATTAAGTTTCAATAATGTGAGCATAAAGTGCAAGAAAATAAGGAAAGTCGGCATCCTTTACGGTACATTCGTGGTGAATGATAGCTTTTTCCCATTTAAAATTGCCAAATTGGGAAACGTACGTTGTTTCCGGTGCCCTCAGAAATTTTGTATACTACCGATAGGTCTTTGTTAGGTTTTATTGGTTAGGATAGAGTACCACAGTTACTCCCAACCTGATTTTGTGATGCTATGATGCATTTAGGGGCCCACAGTGGCTGAATCTGCTGCCCTACCCTCATTTTACCAGTACGCAAAGTAACGCAAAATAATCATAAAAATTGCTTACGTAATAGTCCTCTGTTTAAATATTTTTTGTTGCCAGTCGTTGTTTTTTTAAGTATGCATACTGAGCATAAAAAGTTGTGATCATTTCATTAATTTCAATGTAACCCATCAATTTAATTGTAACTATTTTTAACTGGCTGGTCTTTTAGGTGATATTTTACCTAGCGTAAGGCGGGTCTAGTAAGGTCTCCCCTTTTCCTTTCATTTATTTTTATCTAGAAATGTGTAAATATGAATATGCGTAATAAAGTTTCATGGTTCCTAATAGCCAAAACAATGTTATCAAAAATACTTAGTTTCCACATGTTGACCACGAGATCTCCACTTCCACCTTCTGCAACGTTCAATCTTTTTTATGGCCGTCTTTAAATCTTATATTGTTCTGGCTGCCAATAAGTGAGCTGTCAAGAGCTAGGCAGCATATTTTCAGAGTTTGGTGTATAGGGGCGTGTCTTCTGGTCAGAACTGCCAGCAGACCGCTTCTCTGTATGGACATGTTTGGAGAATGTGCTAAGGAGACCGATTTTCTACGCCAAATTCGCATAGGGCTGTTTCCACATGACCCAGTCTCACGAGGTGAGTTCAGCAGGGTCCTTATGGTCTGTGAACATTTGTGAAAGTTGTAAAAAAAATGGCAAGGCTTTTTGAGGGCCCTGGAAAGTCTGTCAATTTCAGTCCTTTTCCTTAAAGTCTGTGAAAGTTTGTAAAAAATGACAACGTACTGGCAAACTTTTGTCTACTTCTTTTTTTTTTCTCCCTCAATTTGTGACTATTCCCATTGCAAACGATCATGCTGACGCTTGTTGCAAGTGATCTATATTTAGCTCCGATGATAAAGTGACTGCATGGCGAACATTCTGATTGGTTGTTTACGCTTCTACCGAAATCCGCCATTCACTAAGCGTTCTTTTATTTTGGTATCTCTTCACGCATTAGGCACGGAAGCTTCAAATAATTGCTGATACAGAGTGATCTGATTAAAGTGTGTAAAGCTTCAGGCTTCAGTTTGGGTTTGTGAAACGTTCCTGCTTTTCTGGATGGACCCAGTCCAGAGTAATCAGTGTGTAGATGAAAGATGGTGGCCTGGCTCTCCCTGTTCAGCTTGTTGATGTCATCTGCCCACGGGCTGCAGCCGCCATTCTGCTTTTGCCAATCACTTTGTTGTTGTAGTGTCTCCATTCCCAGCTAGTCCAGAATGCACTGGAATCCACTGCAGCACTATTTTGTGGACAGGGCATCCAGTCTATCTTGAAGCTTCCTGGTGAGATCAGTGGATCAAGATGCTGCCTTTCCCTAGCTAGTGCTCTGCTGCTGTGTTGAGCACCTGCAGATCTGTACGATAGTTGGAGCTGCTGCCGCTAGCTGGTAAGGAGAGGGAGGTAGTAGTGCGGTCTGCACAACAGATGTACACGCCACTTCCTTCATTCAACACGGCATCTTGTGTGGTATCACAGCTGCTGTGAGGGTAGCGCTTGTGCACAACCTCCAGCAAGATGGCTTTGTGCAGTGCCGCGACCTTTGGCAAAGAGTCCTGGAACATTATGTTGTCTTGAAGGCTCTTTCGAGATGTCCAGGTATCTGAAGGGAGCTGTTCACACATCTTTGGGCTTGGTTCCAGGACGTCAGTGTTAGCCCTTTGCAGGACCTTCAGTTGGCAGTTCAGATTGGGCATTTCTGACGGTTCTTGGTCTGCTCCTGTAGTCTCCCATGCTGTCGGTGTTTAGTAAGTCTCTTCATCGTGTGTGCTGTTCTGCATTCCAGTGGCTCCAATATCCTCCATTTCCTAAATTGGGGTGCTCCAGATGGCTCTAAGAATGTCACTGCATCATGAGAATGACCCATGTTCTGCATCTTGTCAAGCCTGGATTTTTGGGTTTCAGGCAGTGTTTCATGTTGTCGATGTATCTTGGTACCGCACAACTGGTCTGACCGAGCAGGTGTTTGCTTGTGCCAGGATGCTGTAATTTGCGCCAATGTGGTCCCCACCAGTTCTTCATCAGAGACTCTTTCTTTTTTGCAGCTCTAGCTTCCATGGTTTCAATGTGAGGCCTCCACGTGAATCCAGTAATTTATTTGTTGCCAGTAAAGTTGGCCTGTCTGTCTTTGGTACTGGAAGATCTCCAGTTTTGAGGTGACCTCTTCCATCTGATTGAAAGAGATGGTCTAGCTCAGTTTGAGTGGCCTCTTTCCGTCCAGCTGCTGACTCTATAGTCAGCATCCTGGATTCTGGAGGATGCTATTTCTTTATGTTCTGGAGGATGCTATTTCTTTATGCCTCCACGTGAATCCAGTAATTTATTTGTTGCCAGTAAAGTTGGCCTGTCTGTCTTTGGTACTGGAAGGTCTCCAGTTTTGAGGTGACCTCTTCCGTCTGATTGAAAGAGATGGTCTAGCTCAGTTTGAGTGGCCTCTTTCAGTCCAGCTGCTGACTCTATTTGCAGCATCCTGGATTCTGGAGGATGCTATTTCTTTATGTTCTGCTGCGCTCCACACTGCAAAGTCATCTGCATGGAGGATGTTCAAGACGAACCTTGGTACTGTTGTACTGATGTCATTAATGTAGACCAAAAACAGCATCAGACACAACATCTCCCTGAGGTACACCTTCCCCGAGTTTGACAAGAGTGCTGAATGTGCAGACGATAGAAGCTTCAGTGGCAGCCCCTGTTAAGCATGCCTTAAATAAAAAGAATTACAATTAAATCGATGGGTCACATTGAAATTAATGAAATGATCTCAAATGTTTATGCTCAATATACATATTTTGTTAAGAAAACTGGCAACAAAAATATTTAATCAGAGGAGCAATTGTTATGATCATTTTCGTTCCTTTGCGTACAGGTAAAATGGGGGGAGGGCAGCAGATTCAGCCACTGTGGCCCCTAAATGCATCACAGCATCATAAAATCAGGTTGGGAGTAACTGTGGTACTCTATCCTAAACAATAAAACCTAAAAAAGACCTATCAGTTGTATACAAAATTTCTGAGGGCATCAGAAACAATGTACGTTTCCCAATTCAGCAATTTTAAATGGTAAAAAGCTATCATTCACCACGAACATACCGTAAAGGATGCCGACTTTCCTTATTTTCTTGCACTTTATGCTCACATTATTGAAACTCAATAGGTAAAGAGAGGTCAAAATAAAATGGGATAACTTGAGCAATTTTTTCTAATTAATTTTGTGTATTTTTACAACTTGGGGGTAGGGATACAAAATCAACCACTGTGGCACTCACAGTGCTCACAGCATCACCTAGTCAAGTTTATAATAATTGTGACATCCTGTTTTAATGATGTAAACCTACAAATGGACTGTCAGTGCTATAGAAAATGTCTGAAGGCATCTGACACATTATTTTTGTCTTTTTTTTGCGATTTCGCGGAAATAGTCGTTTACTGGGTGCACAAATACCTTCACTGTGAGCCAGAGATTCAATATTTTTCATTCTATTTTTTGCAGAGGATGCAGAAGGTGTGCCTTGACATACTATTGCCTGATTTGGGCTTCTGGAATGAATTCTGATTTATTTAGAGGAAAATGTTTTTCAACCTCATTTTAGCACCTGCAAAGAGCGTGAATGGGGGTACCCTTGCGCCATCGGCTATATCTCTGGTGTGTTCCTAAGGATTTTCGGGGAACATGGCTTAAACATCTCAGGACATACTAAGGAACACTTTGAAACCCATCTTATTGAGTACTGGGGGGGGGGGGGGGGGGTGCACGGTAGATCTTCCTAGCTTATGGACTATCTCGCTTCCCTAAATGATTGCCGCAGAGACTAAGTGCGGGATTAGAGACTTAAACTCTCGCTATCCTAAACGGTCGCTGTCAGATCATAGCCTACAGCGCCGGGACGAAGGAATGCTGTCAGGAACTAAATCCCAAGTTGAACGTCGGGACATAACCGACGGCTATGGCAGAAGTTCTGGCTTAACTTCCTAGCGAGCGTCCTGTCCTGTGTTGAGAGAGAGAGGGGTCCGAACTCGGCACCAAGATGAGGGGGTCCCTCCCTGTGTGTCCGTGATCCTTGGTCCGTTATTCCTTCCTGAAGGGGCAGGGCCCCACGAGCGCGTGAGGCCCCGCGCTTTACAAATGCTTAGGGTATGGTTAGATGGGCCTTATGGGTCTAACGCTTAGTTTTCATAACATATAGACCATAAAAGTTCGGTGCAATGCTGAACTATGTTCTTTGAGGGTGCATTAAACTCTATGGATGATACGGTTGCAGCAGCGACAATAGCGGTCAAACCGTCTTCAGAAATTACAACTCGTGCTCAAAGACAACACAAATGGGTCCTAGAGTCCTATGAAATCAATAGAGGAGATCGTTGTCTTAACTGGTCATACAAGTCTACGTCGTTTGAGATCAGTTTGGTTCCCGACTATTCTGCATCATGCAATCACTTAGATGGGCGACTTTAACAACTTAAATCAACGTACAACGTGCTTTTCTTGTAGACATAACGGGTCGTAGAGTCGCGAAAGGGTCACTAGAGTACATCGTGGAGACATAACGGTTTATCCTTAGACTACCCACGCAGAACTTCGCGTGTCCTACTGATTTAAGCAATTGAGACATATCCGCATATCGCAATGTGCCCTCTTTCTAAACTGGGTCACATAGTAAGAGCTAAATCACATCGCTATACTAAAAGTGTATGAAACTCAATGTCTGCGGTAAAAAGGAGAGTTTCCAATTAGCTTTGAAACAAAGGCAGACCGGAGCCTGTTCTGAAGAAAAGCAACTTTGATACCTCAGTATATCACAATACACGCTTTTGGACTACACGGTCAGAGCTAAATCACACGGATACATCACTGTTTTACAGACAGACGGAACTGTGTGTCTGCGAGGGAAAGAACAGTTTGCAATAAGATTGGAGACAGAGGCAGCCCAACACTCGTTCCACAGACAGCTACATTGGCACGCCAGATAACGAAACAAGCGCATTTCTGCTAACGTGTCGCATAAAAGATAAATCACGAGAATACATCACTATTCCAAAGGCACGAGAAGCTCTGTGTTGTGGGGAGAAAGATCGGGTAGCTAACTAAACTGAACAAAGGCCGACCAAAACTCGCTCTGTAGATAAGCAACTTAGACACTTGGGGCTATTACACTCTGCGCTATACTGGACGCAGCTCGATCGAATTCAACTCCTGACTCACGGCTCCTAGTGAGGAGCTAATTAACCGTCCCTTGCACAGTGGCTAACTAGCTAAGACTTACTAGAAAAAAAAATGTGTACATAACTGCCTCTCTAAACACGTCTTCACTGTACGGAACAGTTAAACATTCTGAAATTAGCCTGCCCACAAAGTCTCTTCTATATGAAAGGTGTCCTTACTGTCAAGGGTATCTACCTTTGTCTTTGACCTGATTCTGATGTTGAAATATCTCTTATTGAGAAAACCTCGCAGATCTGCCAATGCGTCAGTGAGGTCTATAAAGGGATCAGTGCATACGCGTCAACGGTTTGTCAAACGTCATTAATTTGATCATGACTTTATGTCTACAGTATTGAAAATACGGTACGGTAGTCTTTGAAATTGGGCTGGTCGGAGCGCATTCCGGAACATGCACATGGCGTTTTTGGCGTGCAGGGCAGAAATTCTGGCAAATAAGTAAGAAGATAAAAATGACGTCACGTCTAGCTACGCAAACCTTACTAGAGAACGTCTTTTTGGCCCCAAAGCACCATGTGTGTGTGCGTGCGTGCGTGCGTGCGTGCGTGTGTGTGTGTGTGTGTGTGTGTGTGTGTGTGTGTGTGTGTGTGTGTGTGTGTGTGTGTGTGTGTGTGTGTGTGTGTGTGTGTGTGTGTGTGTGTGACAGCGACTAGAGCCCGCGTATGAGGACGGACAAGTTTGAAATGTTAGGATGTTGTCCCTAAAAGAATAATCTCGACACCATTTTGTTCATTTTTATTATTATTAAGGTGCTTAATGGTGAGAAAATGGCCGTTTCACACTGAAATCCGTATTTTTTCTTATTTTTACTAGATATTTTGCATATAGCTAGATAAAAGGGACATATTGAATGAGTTCGTTAACTAGGATTGTACCTCATAAACATTTTGAATGATAAAATTTTTTTAATTAGTATATTTTCACGTTTTTGGGATTAATTTCACGAATTATATGGGTTAATCTTAAAACAATTAAAATTTTTTGTACGAAAAAACAACAACAATCTTCTCATTAATAATTGCATGATTTTTGTGTGTGTGTGTGTGAGTGTGCGTGTGTGTGTGTGTGTGTGTGTGTGTGTGTGTGTGTGTGTGTGTGTGTGTGTGTGTGTGTGTGTGTACGGTATTTACATAAGCCTACAGTTTATCTCGGCTGTCGGGTACAATCAGGTCAATTGTGAATTGCATGCCCTAGGTGTGAAAATCAGACAATTTTCTGCACCTCTTTTTCGGAGTCATGTGTAAAACAGCTAACATAACTTTATTTTTTCTTTTACGAAAAGAACTATCTTCTCCTGAAAACCCGCATGGTTTTTCATAAACAGTGTTTGCATAAGCGTGCTGTTTGTCCCGGCCCTGGGGTAAAATTAGGTCAAATTGTGACCTGTAAGCCGTAGGCGTGAAAATCAGCAAGAAAATTGCAAAGTCGATCCTCTGATACGTTAAATGTTAGTACTGCGATGAGTGACGTATCACATCGAGTCGTCACTATGAACACAGCGTCGTGGGACTAATGATGCCATGACGTGAACCTTGAAGTGACGTCGTTTCGCTGCTCGTGCTACTATTCTTCTTCAGAATAGCTATGCTACGCCAGACCACAGAGCTTACGAATGACGGGAAACACCGTGTGTCCGTCTTTATTTCTGTGTGTGTGGATCAGAGGATGGGTCAGAGTAGAAGGTGGTGGATTCCTGTCGCTACACGAGCCCACAGAGCGTACTAATGGCGGTAAGCGCCTTGTATCCGTTATTATTTGTGTGCGCAGAGGTGTGTGTTGATCAAAGGTTAGCTTAGAGAGGAGGGAAATGAGTCAGCTTAATAAGCCTAAACTGAATATGAACAACTCTGAATGTTCCTAAAAGATAAACGTATCTGAGCTCCAAACAATGCGGTAGACTTTGGGATGAAATCTTGTTTAGTTGTTTTTATATTTTACGTGATATGAGTTTTACTTTAGCTTCAAGACTTGAGAAAATTGGGGGGGGGGGGGGGGAAATAGCATTTCAAGGTACAGTTTTCTTCGTTCTATAATTTCTGTGAAATCAGGCTGACTTTACCTAGCTACATGGTATACTAAGTACACCTGCATGCTCTTCTGAACGCGCGTCGATGTGTGTGCGTGCACGCGCGCTCCAAACATCTCCATATCCTCATGCGCCCTCCGGGCGCATGAGGATCTAAGCCTCTTGGAGGGGCTCGCATGTGTGTGTGCGTGTGTGTGAGAGAGCGAGAGAATTACGTCATATTTAGAGTGTTGCGTCAATGTCTGCGTGGAGACGGAGCTGCTACGTCACCGCCACTGACTTTCGCCAGAAGTCAAGGGTGTGTGTGTGTGGTTTTTGTTGTTGTTGTTGTTTTTTGGGTTTTTTTTACTGTTTTAATTTTCTTCTGAAAAGAATTTTTTTTTACTGAAGAAGTACAAAGGGTGCAAAGCTGGCTAACAAACCCATCCAATGTCTTTCACCAATCTAGCTATATCCAAAATATAACGTGAACATGACAAACAATACGGACTCAAATGCGGCACAACCGACTTTTCATTAACGGTCTTTTAACCCTTTATTGAGACATGCAATTTTAGTATGCTCAGAGGCTCTCCTAGGCACCTCTTGAGCAAAGCAATTCTCAAGTTTCAACCTTGTACATACACAAACATCAGAGATTCTCGTATTTACACACACACACACACACACACACACACACACACACACACACACACACACACACACACACACACACACACACACACACACGCACGCACGCACGCGCACACATACACACACACACACATACATAAATACACACATACGGCGTTTCCCACCAAAAGTACGTTCTACAGCGAGGTTAGCGTAACTAGACATGACGTCATTTTTGTCTGGTTACTTTAGTTGTCAGATATTCAGACAAGGGCGTCAAGGGCATTCTTTTGATCCGCCGAGACCCATTCTAAAAAGTTTCTTCTATAAATAGAAGAGACTTTAAAAATGTTGGGGTCTATGTCAGAATCACTTCAGCATTAATGTGATATTAATGAGGTTTCTTTTGCAGCAAACGACTTCCAACAAAGAAGGAGAGCGAAATCACTGTGGATAGCCGGTTTCCAAAATAAGCACTAACAATACACCAAACATCTCCAAGAGTGATAGATCCTCTTGGGCCCCCGTGATCTCGAGGATCCATGCCTTTTGAAGATGTTTGGAGTGCTGTCTATGCTTATGGTAGAAGCTGATCATCCGCCGTGACTTTGCCGTCGTTCCGGCGTTGATAGGAGTCGTTGGTTTCAAACAAAACCTCACGCTAATGTATACGGGCATGGCTTGCTTTTCCTTTATAAACTTATCTATTTTGTTTTCTGTACTTGGGCCGAGAAAGGCTGACGTCAGCATGCAGGTCCTTTGCTTAATATTAGCATGATTTTTCTTCATAAACCTATGTATTATTTCTCCTACAGCTTGCGGTGAGAATAAATTCCTGTGCAAGAGCGGTTCGTGTATCGACGTAGAATGGATGTGCGACACAGAAGATGACTGCAGAGATGGATCGGATGAGGTCAACTGTCGTAAGTCCCGATCGTTAATTCCGGCAACGGTCACAGTCCGGAAGTCAACAGTAGACTGATATCAAAATTCCAAGTGTGTCGATCTAAACAGTGGATGAAAAGCCATGACGAATATGTGATAAAGCATGTTTGACCGGGCTTTTAGTCTAATGTTTTCGCCAAAACACGTGCAGTTTTGACCTACTTCTGATTCCAGAAATCGACAACTACCGACAGCGTAAGCTCTGGCCCAAACCCCTCCACCTCACCAATACCCCCACCCCTCACCCCCCCTCCCACATGCCCACCTCGTTCAAACAATGCCATTCGGGTAAACTAAGACGCTTGGAAGCAGTGACTCAAGACCTTCCTAACAAATCTTTAATTCTAGTTGGAGAGGTACAAGAAACAAACACTCTGACTTTTTTAGGAAAAACACTTCCACTAAATTTAATTGTTATTCTCGATAAACATACCAAAATTAAGAGACGCGCCGGTCCCCGATCACTGTATAGTGCCAGTGGGACAACAAAATGGAGCTAATGAATGAATGAATGAATGAGACGCGCCGGCCAGTATCTGTGTTCGAGTGTTTTTGTTTTTTTTAAGGGGCTGAAGTTTCCTGCTCACTGCGTTTTTTTCTCTCTCCTTCGCACCAGCAGTGACTTTATTTTCTTCACATTTCTATCAAGTTTGGAAGCAGCAGAAAGCGTGTATCGTCCTAAGGGGCGCAACTCGTGTGTGTCTGCTGACGCCTCATCACATCGCTCTGCCATTTTAAGCTCTTTTTTTTTTTTACTTGTTTATTCTAATGAATGGCTGTGATATTGTGAAAAAAAAACTTGTGTAAAGGTGTCGGGAGCGTGTTTTGTGACTGTGGTGGCGATTTGTCTTCTACTGGACTTTGTGTCAGTGACTGTATGCACCACGACCAGCCAAGATGACAAGAGTTATGGCGGCAGCCATGCACATCTGTCATACACCCGTGAATACCTGCTGAACCTGCAATACAAGACTGACAGTGTAACGTCCCTCACTTTTGACTTCTTTAACTTCAGCTGCAATGAAAATGATAAGAAAAAAATAGAAAATGTGTGAAGGAGAAGGGGGCTGAAGAAAAGACTGGCTAAACGTGGAAGTAGGCTACCCCTCCCTGCCATGATCATATCGAATGTTCGTTCGCTACCAAACAAACTGGATGAGCTTACAGCCTTCACAAAATTTGACTGATTACCGCAGAAGTAGTCTTATTTGTATTACGGAAACATGGCTAAGTGAGGAAAAGATTTGTATGGATATCGATGGCTTTACAACAATCGGACTGGACAGGGACAAACAGAAAACAAGGAAAAGTGTCGGAGGGGTTTGTGCATGTATGTTAACAAGAAATGGGCCAGCAACTTCTGCGTGCGAGAGACGGAAAGCACGAGGGATTATGAGCTTCTAACTGTCAGTTGCAGGCCGTTTTACATGTATTTTGGTCAGGTTACCGTGATTCTTGTGTACGTACCTGGCCCGGATAGCAACAAAGTGTCAGAACGGATTGCTGAAAGCTATAAGAAAGCATTAAATAGGTAAATAGACCAGGCTATATTAATATTTTATTCTTGGGGATTTTAACACGTGTGACATTTCCGGACACTTGTCTACCCTGGAACAGTTCATCACGTGCCCACGCGCCTAAACAGGGCTTAAGACAATTGTTTTGGCAACATATGCGAGGCTTACAAGGCATAGTGTAGGCCCCCAATCGGTTGATCCGAGCATAATGTCTCCACTTGCTTCCTTGGTACCGCCAGAAGCTGAAAAGTGAAAAATCAGTGACATAAAAATATACCCCAATGGACCGCCGAAAGTATGCAAAACTCAGACAGAGGATGCCTTGAAGCGACTGACTGGGAGATGTTCTTTGATGTGTGCCCTGACCCAGATGACCTCGTTCACACAGTGACCTCTTACCTTCAGTTTTGTGAAAGTAGTGTGATTGAGTGCAGGTCTGTCCGCATTTACCCAAATAACAAGAACTGGATTAACAAGGAAATGAAAGCTATTCTAAATGAAAAAAAATATGCTTTTACGTGTGATAAAATTATGTTCAAAGAAAAGGAATTTATGGCTAAACTGAAGAGTGCCAAAATCAATTACAAGGACTCTGTTGAGAGAAAACTTCTGTCTGGTTGCGGTCGAGACGCGTGGGGAGAGTTAAACTGTATGATGGGTTTATCTGTGCAACAACAGCAGCAACCACAGCTCGAAGACACAGAAATATTAGTTAACCATTTAAATGTATTTTACGCACGTTTTGATGCCCATGATTATAAGGCAGAATGCAATGAGTTTTGTAGTACCACTGAACCATCCTGTGATATTACGTTTACAGATGGCCTGAGCAGTAGAGTGCTCAATTCATGCGCTGCCAGATTGGGTCCTGTGTTTACCAGGGTGTTTCAGTGGCTGTTCAACATGCATTATATGCCACGGTCGGCCTGGAAAATGTCGCACATAATACCAATGCCTAAAAAAGAGGCGCCACGGTGCTGAAGGATTTCCGCCTTGTGGCATTGGCCCCAATTCTCGCCAAGTGCATGGAACGCGTGGTGTGCAGCGAGTTCACACCCTCTGTTGCCGATCGAATGGATCCCATGCAGTTTGCAAACAAAGCTGACAGATGTGTTGAAGATGCTACTCTCACTCTCACTGACCTCATTTCCAGCCATCTAGACAAACCAGGGCGGCACTATGTCAGAATGTTGTTCATGGACTTCTCCTCAGCTTTCAGTACTATTCAGCCCCATATTCTTTTGCAGCGACATGTAGACCTTGACGTTAACCCACTCTTTGTTCTCTGGATTAGGGATTTTCTGCTCGATCGGCCGCAGAGGGTGTATGTGAAAGGGGTGATGTCACAGATTACTCTGCCGGTCAGCACTGGGGTGCCCCAGGGGTGTGTCCTCTCTCCCGGGGCTGTACCTGCTTAGGAAACGGCTTTGGTGTCAGTGAGAGCGTCCTTACTATTGTCTACAGGAACTTGGTGGAAAGTGTGCTTGCATTCAACATTGTTTCATGGTATGGTAATGTCAGCGTTATAAATAGAACCAGGCTGGCTCGTGTAGTCAACACAGCTACTGAGTAAACTGACCGGAAACCAGCAAAAACAGCTGACAGAACTATACCATGTGTCTGTCAAAAGAAATTCTGTGCACATTTTGCATGATGATACCCATCCATTACGCTGCCTTTGAAAAACTCCACTCTGGGCGGAGACTGAAGGTGCCTCTTGCTAGGAAAAATCTATACAATAAATCATTTGTGCCAGCCGCAGTCCCTATGCTAAATGTATCCCATCTTCTGTTGTTCGCTGCTGTCAGGATGCTAAACAATGTAATGCGTGGTGGTCGGCCCGTCTGCCCCGTCCAATCTCCTTCCCACCAGAGATAGATACTAAGAGATTTAAAAGACAATGAATTCAATAATGACGCATCGGTCATTAAATTACGTCATTTTTAATATTAAAATTTTTGACCCCATTACACCACCCCCCCCCCCCCCCCCCCCCCGTTATTCCGAATTAACCCTTTGATTTTAAAAAGTGACGAGCATGACCGATGCGTCATTATTGATTTAATTATCTTTTAAATCTCTTAGTATCTATCTCTATAACTATTGTCTCTATGAACACCTAATTATTTACCTAATTAAGTGATTTTATACTTATTAACAAGTTACAACTAACTTTTAGGAACCTGCAGAGGTAACCTTTAAGTTACTTATCATAAGAACTTATTAATTACTTATCATAAGAACTTATTAATTACTTACTGTAAGTTCTTATAAGTTCTTACAACAACTTGACTTAAGTCACAACTTACTCGGTCAGATTTGACAAGCTACAAGGACAATAAAAAAAACTTTTTTTTCTCAGTAGTACTCTGGCGGTGGTGCTGATGGGGCTAAACAATCAGGCACAAGTGGTGTAAATGACGTGTCATCTCTCTGCGAAGCATATGACAAAATATTGATTGATTACCAAATCTGATTTTTATTTGTTTAAAAGATTGTGTAGTTTTTCTGTGGTTTCCTGAACACCGATCTGTTTTCCCATCTCTAAAAAACTGGCTTTTAGCTCTTCAACATTCACAGGAGATTGACTACGCATCTTATTTTGTATTTCAGACTTCTGTTTTTTGTAATTATTTAAATCATCCTGGACTCGCTTAAATTCTTCGTCATCAATAAAATTATCATTCAATGCCTTACTGATAATAAGTTTCATACTGCTCAGCTTTGCACCAGCAAGCGTACTCAACGCTTCATGTTTCTGTAATTTCGTGTGAAACCTCTTGTTCAAGGCTGTCACGTAACGGATGTGACATGTTGTTTTATTTTTTTCGCCAAGTCGTTTTTTTGTTAATAAATGTAGATCGCCGAATTCTGTAAATAGCCTTAGTTTAGGGAAGTTAATAAATGTAGTGTGAGCGTAATCGTAAAGCCCGTGCAGCAAGCTTAACAGTGAGCGAGTACAGCGGGTGCACGCTTTCGTCAAGTAGCTTCAACCGAACAGTGTTCAGAAGTAAAGTTAAACTGCAAGGTAGCAGAAGGTTATTACAGTCAGTCAGCGGAGTTAGCCAGCGAAGTGAGAGTCTGGGTCAGGGTGCGGCCTCGTTTGGAGCCCTTGACAAGCTGTGTGAGGGTTCTTTTACCCTCCCTGCAAGACCACGGCCAGTGTTCCTGGGTGTGGGTGTCCCGAGAGACTAGCGACCACGGCTGCTGCTCAGCAGAAGACCCCTCCGGTTCGTCTTCGTCCTTGTTTTGTCTCGTCCTGCCGGAGGACTCACCAGTGACAGGTAAATTCATGCCATTTTCCCCAGTTAGCTGCTGTGCTCTCGGGTGTGTGAATGTGTATATAGGTGCGGAAGGGTATGTTCGTCTAGTTTTTTAGTGATGTTTTAATCGAGGCTTTAACCATGTTTTTTAGGTTGGGTTGTAATGTGGTGGGTGTCGGATTTAGTTGTTTATGTTCGGCTGTCGCCGAGTGAGTATATTTAAAGGGCCATGTTGTAAAACGAATTAAAGTGGGTATCCTTTCAAATATATATTTGTATTAGGTCCTAGATGTAATGTAATAAGATTGTCACGTGGGGTGGTTGCTGGTGATTATTTCATATCTTTGTATGTACATCGGGATATTTTGATAACGTTGGTTTTAGCAGTGGCAATGTTATTATACAAAAGTGGTTGTGCTTTCTTAATGTTAGTGTAATGGAGTAGTGCAGACCTGGCGAATGTTGAATGTACATAGGAATCCTTTTTATCCATGATTGTATATTTAATATGGCCAAGGCGGATATTAGGGTGAGACGAGACACGACTCACGTGGTTTGTGAGTAGGTGCGTGTCAAATAGGACAGAATTAACTGTGTTGGCACTTTGACTGACAATGCGCCCTTTTCCAGTGCATTGGCTTCGAAGATTGGCTTCGATCATTGGCTTCGAAGACTTCGTTCTTCGATCTCATCATCCACAACCAACGGTGACGCATCATCGGGAGTCGGAACGCCTTCGCTAGCCGGTCCTGTTGGACAAGTACGTTGGGCTACAGCAGGCTGATTCTACGTTCTGAGCGTCGGTCACAGGCGTGCGTGGGCAAGCGCGGCTACGGTGCTCTGTGGTGCAGGGGTAGTACTCGTACGTTATGAGCCACCCTGTCTAGTGTGGGACAGAGGACACTGTACAGAGACAAAGTTACCCGCCTTGTATAGCCGTTGGCCATATTAGTCATTTTCACCTGTCAGTCATTTTCACTTGTTAGTCATTTTTTATATGTTAATCTTTTCTAAGTGTTAATACGTTATGAGTGCATGTGTGGGTATGTGTGAGTGTGTGGGGCGTTAGTGGGTTGGGGTGGGGGTTAGAGTAAGGTTAGGTAATAAAGGATTTGTTTGTTGTTTATCACTGGCGTTGCGTTATTTATTTAGAGTGGGTGGGTTTTCTCGAGTGTCTGCACTCATATTGTCCACGGCGCCCTGACTCCGTCAGGCGTGTCGTGACAAAGGCCTCCAAACCAAAGCAAGCCAGGCATGTAGCAACGCTAACACCCTCAACTGCTATTCCAGCCAAACTTCCAATTCCCGTGGCAAACAGAACAATACCTCCTACAGAACATCCAGCTGAAACTGCACCAATAGCCATAGAAGTGTTTTGAACAGAATTAAAAAAGGTCTTATACCATCTCTTACATCTGGAGTACCTCGCCTCTTCACTTTCCAAATATTTAATTGCTTCTGTAATATTCATTAAACGAAATGCGTCTGCCTGTAATGTTTTATCTGATGCAATTGGCACAGCTGTCGCATGCGGATCAGGCGCAAGCGTTGTTTCAGTCGGCTCAAGCGTCGGTAGTATTGGATAAAATTTTACCATATTTTTTTTATTGACAAATATTTTTTATTTAATCATCAATTACATTTTGCAACTCTTCAAAAGTATACAATTTGCTAGCATAATAAAATGCAACAAGATCAATGTGTTCAAGGTTTATGTAACTTAGACGAACAAAAGTTGTTTTGTCGACCACCACCTTGACAGCGGGAATACTGCTCGAAACATTAATAACATCAACATTTTTTGTAATAGCAATAAAGACCTTTGATGATTCTGATACTGTTTCATTCCATGTACGTTTTATTCCCTGTGCAATATTTGCCTCTTTTGCAGAAGCAACAGATTTCATGATAATTTCAAATACTATTGTCGCTTCTCTAGCCACGACAAAGCTTGCTGGCATAAACACAACAGAAGTATCTGATCTACCCTTTCTAGTTGTAAGAAGATACCGCCGTCTCTCATAATTTTCAACTTTCAGTTTATCTCTGCTATTGTTGTCTGGGGCAAAACTTGGAACAAGGCTTACAATAAGCGTAGTACTCAAACCAAGGGGAATCACAGCGCTGGACAGACAACAGTTAGATCCCCTGCCCCGCCTATCAGGCACCCAATCGCCAGCCCACAGAGAAATACGGCAGTATTGAATAAGACAATCATTTCCATTCCTACATAGATGGATCAGGTCTCTTTATATAACCATGTCTTTTCCGGACTTAGGAAGTAGGGCAGGGAGAAACATACATACACAAACATGAAGTGCGCTACTATATGTGGTCGGGTAAATACCTGATTTCCCACAGTAGTTGCCACAGAACATTACACAACTATGTAACGCTACAAATTTTGCCTCGAGTTATACATGATACTCCAAACAGATAGGTGGGCTACGCTGGCATAATTGTCAGTACTCAAACCAAGGGGAATCACAGCGCTGGACAGGACAACAGTTAGATCCCTGCCCCCGCCTATCAGGCACCCAATCGCCAGCCCACAGTGAATACGGCAGGTATGAATAAGACAATCATTTCCATTCCTAATAGGGAATGGATCAGGGTCTCTTATAATAACCCATTGTCTTTCTCGGAACTTAGGAAGTAGGCAGGAGAAACATACATACACAAACCATGAAGGTGCGCTACTATATGTGGTAGGGTAAAATACCCTGATTTCCCACAGTAGTATGACAGGAACATTACACAACATGTAACGATACAAATTTTGCCTCGATGTTATACATGATACTCACAAACCAGTTAGGTGAGGCTTAGCGCTGGCAGAATTGTCTAGTACTCAAAACCAAGGAATCACAGCGCTGGACAGACAACTGTTGATCCCCATGCCCCCGCCTATCAGGCCACCCAATCGCCAGACAACAGAGAAAATACGCAGGTTAGAAAAAGACAATCATTTCATTCCTAATAAGAATGGATCAGGTCTCTTTATATATACCATGTCTTCTCCGGAACTTAGGAAGTAGGCAGGAGAAACATACATACACAAACATGAAGGTGTCGCTACTATATGTGGTCGGTAAATACCCTGATTTCCCACAGTAGATGCACAGAACATTACACAACAATGTAACGATTCAAATTTTGCCTCGAGTTTATAATGATACTCACAAACCAGATAGGTGAGGCTAGCGCTGCAGGAATTGTCTGTACTCAAACCAAGGGGAATCCTCAGCGTGGACAGACTACCAGTTAGATCCTGGCCCCGCCTATCAGGCACCCAATCGCAGCCACAGAGAAATACGCAGGTATAGAATAAGACATCATTTCCATTCTAATAAGAATGGATCAGGTCTCTTATATAACCCGATGTCTTTCTCCGAGAAACTTAGGAAGTAGGCAGGAGAAACATACATACACAAACAGTAGCGCACCTTCATGTTTGTGTATGTATGTTTCTCCTGCCTACTTCCTAAGTTCCGGAGAAAGACATGGGTTATATAAGAGACCTGATCCATTCTTATTAGGAATGGAAATGATTGTCTTATTCTATACCTGCGTATTTCTCTGTGGGCTGGCGATTGGGTGCCTGATAGGCGGGGGCAGGGGATCTAACTGTTGTCTGTCCAGCGCTGTGATTCCCCTTGGTTTGAGTACTGACAATTCTGCCAGCGCTAGCCTCACCTATCTGGTTTGTGAGTATCATGTATAACTCGAGGCAAAATTTGTATCGTTACATTGTTGTGTAATGTTCTGTGCATCTACTGTGGGAAATCAGGGTATTTACCCGACCACATATAGTAGCGCACCTTCATGTTTGTGTATGTATGTTTCTCCTGCCTACTTCCTAAGTTCCGGAGAAAGACATGGGTTATATAAGAGACCTGATCCATTCTTATTAGGAATGGAAATGATTGTCTTATTCTATACCTGCGTATTTCTCTGTGGGCTGGCGATTGGGTGCCTGATAGGCGGGGGCAGGGGATCTAACTGTTGTCTGTCCAGCGCTGTGATTCCCCTTGGTTTGAGTACTGACAATTCTGCCAGCGCTAGCCTCACCTATCTGGTTTGTGAGTATCATGTATAACTCGAGGCAAAATTTGTATCGTTACATTGTTGTGTAATGTTCTGTGCATCTACTGTGGGAAATCAGGGTATTTACCCGACCACATATAGTAGCGCACCTTCATGTTTGTGTATGTATGTTTCTCCTGCCTACTTCCTAAGTTCCGGAGAAAGACATGGGTTATATAAGAGACCTGATCCATTCTTATTAGGAATGGAAATGATTGTCTTATTCTATACCTGCGTATTTCTCTGTGGGCTGGCGATTGGGTGCCTGATAGGCGGGGGCAGGGGATCTAACTGTTGTCTGTCCAGCGCTGTGATTCCCCTTGGTTTGAGTACTGACAATTCTGCCAGCGCTAGCCTCACCTATCTGGTTTGTGAGTATCATGTATAACTCGAGGCAAAATTTGTATCGTTACATTGTTGTGTAATGTTCTGTGCATCTACTGTGGGAAATCAGGGTATTTACCCGACCACATATAGTAGCGCACCTTCATGTTTGTGTATGTATGTTTCTCCTGCCTACTTCCTAAGTTCCGGAGAAAGACATGGGTTATATAAGAGACCTGATCCATTCTTATTAGGAATGGAAATGATTGTCTTATTCTATACCTGCGTATTTCTCTGTGGGCTGGCGATTGGGTGCCTGATAGGCGGGGGCAGGGGATCTAACTGTTGTCTGTCCAGCGCTGTGATTCCCCTTGGTTTGAGTACTGACAATTCTGCCAGCGCTAGCCTCACCTATCTGGTTTGTGAGTA